>CAKKOB020002927.1:0-10684 GCA_918844115.2 Phlebotomus perniciosus
CTTGGCATTTTCGGTATTTTCTGATTTTTCTGTTGTTAATTGTAATTCCAAGTGAATTAATGGGTAGAATTAGCAAGGGAACATATACCATTTCGTTAATTATGATTAAAAAGGTGTTAAAAAAATTTAAAAAAGTGATTACACGATGAGAATCGATCCCGGAACCCTCCAAACAAGGAGCGCGGACTCTAGCAATATGCTACGGAGCCCACACTGTATGGCGATCAAATGTTCTACACTTGTTTCCTTTTCACACTCCAAATGTTTGTTTTTTATGAAATTAAATGTTTGTGTTGTATCTAAAATCATCTGAAAATGCAGAAAATACCGAAAATGCCAAGAAAATGCTTTAAAAGCCTTTTTTTTGCAAATATTGGCCCTTTGGCATTGGCACAGCTGATCACCAGCATATTTCAAATATCCTTTAACTGACAAATAAGAATCCAAGTGTTTTTTGCGTTTTGTGGAAATATTTATGACTTTTTGTGTTAATAAATAAAGAAATCTCTTTGGAAACACTTGAAAGTGGATGAAAAATGCTATAATAATATTATAAATTGAAAATATTTAGTTAAAAGAGTTAAAAAGAAAAGATTCCGTGATTCCATCTTGTCTGTGAGTCCGTGATTCCGCGGACGGGTGTACTGTGAGTCCATCGACTCATCGAATGACTAACCCTCGTTCTAACCTTAATTTTTGCGAAACATTCGATGAGTTTTCGATGAAAATGAGAGGTTAGGTTTGGTTAGGTTAACATTCACTCAAAAATACTTGCTATAATTTTATAGCAAACAAGATTTTGAAGTTTATAAACCAAAAAAGAATGTCAATCTCATCTGTTGTAACATTGACATGTTAAATAGCTATGAAAACATCCTGTAAAATACAAATCTCACAAAAATATTTTGTTATTTATAAACTTTTACTCATAAATTTGCCAAAAGCTTTTATGTTAAACTTTACTTCATCTCCCACACAGCTTAAAATTTTCAATTCCCATCCTTAGCCAAAATATCACGCTCTGATTCCCCTTGAATGCAAATGAATTTCTATTTTGCACCAACTGAAAGGTTCGCATGTTTCTCCCCCGCCTCCCACCCAAAAAAAGCTCTATACAGCATCAGTGGGTGAGCTTTTGCTCCTGCCACCCAACTTTTGGTCAGGACATCACAAAAAAAAAAAGAAGTGAGGATGGTGAAATCATGTTACAAGGGGATATAACTGGTTACAAAAACTCTTGAATTTTCATCTGTGGCTGTGCAAGAAAACTTTCGTGTCTCCAAGAGCGCTTTTTATATGAGCCACCACTCTCGTGGGTTGTCCCCATTTAATGCTATAGTGAATTTTGACACACTGTATGACGAGATATAACGATGTTTTCATAACATAATTAAGCATTTTGTCCCACATCGTCCCATGTGTGTGTGTGTGTTTCCACTCTCGAGGAGAGGAGACCCGTAAAAAGGTTGTAGATGAGAGGGCGGGGGGATGGTAAAAGACACAGCATGACGATGCTTTAGCATCCCATATAATTTTCCCGGGGTCAACACAACAGTGTGTCCTGAGGGAGCCTCAGTGCTCCAATGGGGTGATCAATTCATTTTCCACCACTAAGCACTAATTTAATTGAATTGACACTGGGGTTTTTGGAGCACAAATTGTCCATGTGCGAAATGGCTTTCCAACAGACACGCAAATTTTGTCGCATTATGCTTCATTTAGTTCCTGGGCAAAATGGCTAGGCAGTTATTTTCCATTCACACAAACCCATTCAGGACCATCAATGCTCCCCACTTTTATTTTTGCACTATATGGAATTTACTTATGAAAGAGTTGCATAAATTGAAAACGCATCTGGCTTTTAGGGAAACAATTAATTGATTTTCATATACATATTGAAATTTTTGAATAAAACAATTAATAGGATAATGAGCTTTTTTGTTGTCAGGTGTTTACAAATGATTTTTCAATTAAAACAAAATACTTTTGAACTTTGAAATCATTGTGGTATTTTGCAACAGTGTTTTAAATTAATTTTTCCCAAACTCTTTAACACTTTAAGTATCACATGGCGAATTTTTATCGTCAAATTTGTTGCGAGGGCCCAGATAAGCCTAGTTTTTGCCTAATGCGCCGCCAAATGTCATTTTGGCTCACACCTCCTTTTTGACACTTGTCAGCGACTTGCGAAAAACAGTTTTTGCCCATTTTTTCGCGGAGAATCCATTTTCCGCAGCCCATAGAGAATGGAAAACTCAATTTCATTGAGGCTATTTATATGCACCGGTTTAGATTGGTTTAAACTAAACTTTTCGCACATAAACGTGAAATCCGCGGCAAGTAATACGAAAAATTTTTGGTATTGAATTTGTTTAAGCTGTCCCAAATTTTCGCCGCACGTGAAGCGAACGTTTCTAACCTCACATTTTTATTCGTGGAGGAATAAATTATGAAAATATTCAAGTATTCACAAAAGGCTGCACGCAATTGAAGTGAAACAACGATATATGTACTGAAATGACTGAAAAACAATATATTTCCAAGATAAATTGGAATTTTGAGAGCGCGCCGTGAGAGACTGTGAAAGAGAAGGGGCTTTCTCCTTAGCATGAGGTTATGGAAGACCCTACCCTGACCAACTCCATCATACATCATGACCCGCTAGCGCCTATTCTTAGTAGTTAAAAAGTAGAAATCGTCCGAAAAATAGTGGAATTTATATGGGAGCCATACCATAGGAAGAGAGGAGGTTATCCCCTATAGCATAAGGTTATAGGGGACCCTACCCCGACCAACCCCACCATACATCGCCACCCGATAGCATTTTGTCTTAGTGGTGAAAATCTAAATAATGTCGATAAAAGTGGTAAATTTGTATGGGAGGTACCAGATAGGGGAGGTGCGGGCAGTTCTACTAAAGCCTAAAACCTGACCGGAGGTACACTGTGTACCCATACCAAAAATCAAACCGATCGGTCCAGCGGTTTGGCCGTGATGCTGTGACATACAAACACACAAACACACACACACACTGACACACAGACATTTTGGAGATGGGTATTTTCGGACTCCTGAGGTCACGTCCGGTCGAGATATGATGGTTTGAGAGTGATCTGACCAATTCACATATGCACACTCTACTTTATATATATATTATAGATAGATCTTAACAAATTTTCGACATCAAATGTAATTTTCAGGATGAAAAATTATTCTTTTTACCAGGTCTTGATGGACATCGAATCGATTGAGGATTGTTTCGATCATTTTCGTTGAGAAAACCCTTTATAGTTTCTTTCGTCTTTAATCATACATTGAAATCAAACCACGAAATATTTACCCAATTTTGTTGGATTTGTGTTCATATAAACGCCACGAAAGATTTCCTGAATGATGCCATCTCCTTCATTCATCAGATTTTTCGTCTTATGATGACTGCGGTATTCGCAAGAGTTTTTGGTGGAGTGAAATTTTATTTTTATTGTGCCACGAGACGGCAACTCACTTAGTGTCAGTGACCTCATAAAGTGAGAAAAAGTCGTCTTTTCTAGTGCGCGTCAACATGCGAACTTCTTCAGCCACTCCGTTATTATTTATTTAATTTAACTGGCAATTCATAGTCGCATAAATTTGAATGAGGGTCGAGGCGGGAGATGGTGAAATGTTGCGGCAGTGCCGAAGGGGAGAGTTGAGGATTACGAAGAGGTTTTACAATTTAATGGTGAATGAATCCACTTGGTGAATTGATATAGTGAAACAATCTGACCTCTGAACCCCTTTTCTGCACTCATCTCTCTGGCTCGGCATAATAAGGAGGATTTTGCCGTGAGGGTTTCAGATTAAAAGACATCATGCTCTATGGACGATCCGAGTGGATGCTGGAAAAGAAAGACTGGTGTTGTAACAATGAATTTTCCCTCTGGTTAAATGCCTACACACTCAAAATTGGGGGACCAAAAATCGTTAAATGAAGAGAGAAAATTAAATACGAGAAATCCTCGTCGTCCTTTTCATTTTCCACCAAAAATGAAGGGAAAGCTTTCATCTGTGCTGGGCCAGAAATTAATACGATTGGCTATAATAAAGCTCACATCCTAAAACTACAAACTATCGTGCTACTTAGGACACCTGGGCTAGGGTGATGACGCTCTTTTTCGTGGGGTGGAAGGGAGAGATGTGTAACTCTAGAAATATCATCCGACAATTACTTTAACAAAACTTTTCTCATTGCTAGGAGGAGTTCAAATGGCTATGGGTAAGATTGAATGTTTTCTGCTGGTGTTCCGCCAGAACTCCACCTCTTTTCCCCATCCACACGCGCTCTGTGGTGAAATGTGTGAAATGACTTTTTCGTTCTTTTCTATTTTATCAATTTTTTCTTATACCTAGCAATATACCATCTAAATTGAAAAGTGTAAAGTCATATCATTCAAGTGTCACCCTTGGGGTGGCGGGACATGTGGCTTGAGTTTAAGGGATGAGTCAGGGTGAGTGTTACCATTTTGGACGTTCTCGCTTTGTGGAGGGTGTAAGAAAAAATTGCAAATAAATACCCTGGTAAATCCAACAGGAAATACGGATACGCGCGACTCAGTGAGGAAAGTTGGCACGGGAAAAGGTGTGGGTAGAGTAGAGCTTGGCAAAAAAAAGTAACAAAATATAGGAAGGGAACGTAAAAAAGGCGCAAAAGAAAGCCCAATGCCAGCGTAAAGATTATGAAACAGTGATAAAAATAAGTTTTCCTTATTGATGATGATGATGGCTCAGCGGGAGTCAAAGCACAGGGAGTTTTAGACGGACTGACATACGGCAGGGTGGTTTGCAGCCAAACGGAAGAAAAAAGAGTCATTTATCGTCCAGGGACAGCATCAAGAAATATTTTGCCAACAAAGTGGACGGCTCAATGTATCGAAAGGGAAGTCAGGCATTTAGGTTTGGGTGAAACAACACTCAAAGTTATGGTAAGAGGTAAAGTAAGAGAACAGTGTTAGAGGAAGGCATGAAGTACAGAAGGAAAATACGTTTATCCAGTTATCTATCAAAACAGGAAGTTTTGAGAAATAGGTCGGAAAATCATAGTTAAATCGACCACATTTAGAGCAGCAATAAGTTGGTCATGATAAGGTCCTCTCTAGTTTTTTTTTTTACTATATAGGGGTTGATTGCGGTAATATACCTTGTCTTAACATTAGGAGATTCCTTTTGGAACCTTTCATACTAAGTTCCCGGATTTTCCACTTTTATCCGCTAATGAATCCTCTCAATCAATTTAATAAACCCAAGATACAAATCACACAAGAGAGAAGCGCCTCGTATTTAATATGCGTTGATAAATCTGAATTTAATCATATTCCAAGTTTATCATCAAAAGAGTCACGTTTACAATTAACCTACCACACATCAATAAACTTATCACATGTAACGACGTATACAGGTATACCTATACTCATTTTCAAATTTTCTGGCCGATTGATGCAACTTTGGCTTGGCACTATGCGTGACCTGGCAGAATCATAATAGTAAGGTGGGAGGGGGTTGTAAGAGTTAAATATGTGATAGTGATGTGATATGAATAGTGGTTTTATGTGTTGGTTTGATTTTCTATTGCGTGAGTGAAGCATGAATAAATTCCCTTTCTGATATTTTTCTCAATGCGTAATTCGTTGTCATGGGTAGTTGGCGATCTTTTTGTTTCTCTTTCCATTAATGTGAATTACATAAACATCATCAGGTTGGAGAGCTTTACGAAAAGTATTTCTCAACAGACCCACGTAGTAATGGATGTTCTTTTCATGCGTAGATGAAAGCGGCGAAGCTCAGACAATGACAGATTTTAGCAAAAATTTTTTAAGGGTATGTATTTTAATGCAAATACTTAAAATACAAAATAAATTTTCAGTTTGGGTCCGAATGTCTTCACTATCCCCTATTCTTTTTAGACAAAAGGGAAAAATCTCTTTTCCTCAACTTACTTCACACTCTTATACCACGTGTTGGCTGGGAAATGCGGCTGAGATGGTCTGAGATCTCCTTCATTGTATATTATCAGTACCCTCGGGACTTCTTTTGTGTCCTGAACACTGTACCGCCATCAATTTTTCCAACCCGCGCGCCCTTTCGCATTTTTGCAATAGTATATGTGCCTGTGTCGATATAGGCTTGCCTTGTCGATGGAACACAAAGCTTCTCAAATGAACAATCCCACCCATCAATAATACTGGGCAAACCTACTCATACATGAGGTACTTCTCTCTACCGTAATTTATCTTCAAATCTCTATTTTTTATATAATATTATATATCACCTCCTTTCTTTGGCTTTCCTGCAGCTTTTCTTATTGCTCTTTCTCATCTCTCACCTCTGATAAACTTTTCATTTCTTTTGATATTTTATCTTTTTGTATCTTAATGAAAGAATCACATACCCTAAATTTCCCATATTTTTCTATTCATTTCATTGAAATATCTTTTAAATGTGAAACAATTAGGTTAAATTATTTTTAATTGGTCCACGAAAAGGGAAAAAAATGTGACGCATTGTTATTTATACAATGGTAAAGTTTAATTACGGTGTATTTGTTAATTTAGAATTTTGTTGAGGGACGTCAAAGGATGGCAGAAAGGTGGTTTGCAGGCTCAATTTAGTGAACGGAATATACACCAGCAAAAGTACTAATAGCAGATAATTAAAATAATGTCCTGGACATTCAGTATTTTATATTCTTGCTCAGCAAAAGTAATTTGTTGTGTCATTCAATGTCTCTTTGTATATACAGCTGTCTCTTAACGGATGTGTAACATGGGGCTACTTCCTGGTAAAATTATTACGAAAATTTCAAATGTGCGGGGAATGAAATTCACCTGTCAGGACAGAAATGAGCTCATTTGTGATGCGGAAACTGGGATGGGAAGTGAGATTTTGTCATTGTTGGATTTTGAGATGAAAATATCTACCTTGGAATAAATTCTGACATATTGAAGGGTATATGTATAACAGTACATGCATAATTAAATTAGCTTAAACATAAAATCACAATCCACAACTTCACACACTTCACATTGAAGTTTTTTTGTCAGATTGCCGTCAAAACATTTCTTCGATCTTTCTATGAACATACAAAATGCGTAGACCCGGTAGAACCCTACTCTGACTAACCTCTTACAACAACGATTACGTTAAATTTTAATAATAATAATTTAGCATTAATAATTATTAATTAATTAATAATTGATGATAATAATAACACTAATAATTTTGATGGTGAAAAATCCCGTATAAGTCTTAAAATGATTAAAACAAAAGAACATATTATACTGGACATCAGTACTTCAATATAAATTTCTGGAATTGTTTTATTTATATTTAAATTTAAGGTTGTAGATACCTCAATGCATAACCCTGTTCTGTCTTTTATCATTCACCACGAGAGCTTATTGTACAGTTTGTTAGTAATAAATTGAGTCAATAGACAAAAGGACATGCCAAGTTTACACTTGGAGTAGCTGGGATTCCGGTGGGCCACCCGGGCCCAAGTTTCAAGTTTTTATTGTAGGATAATAAAAGCTAAGTGAACCTTTTTTGTGAAACATTTTGGCCATTTTGGAGATAGGCATTTTCGGACTTATGGAGTCACGAACGGTGGAGATTTAGTGGATTGAGGATGATCAGGCCAATCAAGATATCCACACTTTGCTTTATTTATTTAGATTCCTTCAAATTAATCTATCACAACTGCTACTCCCATACCTATTATATGCTCACTATCGATTAAGGGGTAAAAATTATTACGAGGTGAAGAGAAATAATGAAAAATATAGATATATGCTTGGTGTTTTTGTTCTATAAAAATAAATCACACATTTTTCGATTTGTGTTGGCGATAAAACACGTTTTGTATGGCAGAGGGGAATAAATATATTGTGAGGTTTTAAAGGAGTTGGGGTAACATTGAGCAAGATATCGGGGTTGAGTTAGAAAAGCTGCTTGAAAATGCGCACATGGAGAAAATGTTTTCACCTAAATGATCACTTTCTCTATTTCACGCCTTCTCACATTTTTATTCAACATATGAGGTATACGACAATGAAAAACACTCCAAAGTTTGGCGGCAATTTATCAAAAAATAATAGAGGAGGGAGAGAAAAACGTGTGACCAACTAACTTTACGTGTGAGGATTCTTGTTGCTGATTCAAAATACAAATTAACAATTAAAAAGATTGGTAGGTAGGTGAGTGTAAGAAAAACTATTAACTATAACCCAATCGAATTATTTGTATGGACCGACGGTCGGTCGGAAAAAAGAAATTTCTGGCCACACACTTTTTCGTGATCAGGATCCAAAACAAATTTCCCGAATCCAATCTCTCAGACCAGTCTGAAGAAGATTTTAATATTTTCGACTACAGCAATAGTGATTCCAATATTCCACTATTGCGTCCATCTCCATATTCATGTAAGAATTTCACTAAAATTTTCAATACATCTTAATGCTTTTATTTCTGTTTTTTATTTCATACTATTTATAATACAAACAATAAATCATTCTTTTTTTTATAAATATAAATTTACATAACATCGTATTTTAGGAAACATCCGTATGTGCATCATAATCCACCTTACAATTTCCTTGGTATAATAAAAATTCAACTAAATATAATAAGTTGATCAATTATGATAATTCTTATTACCTTTTATTTAAAAGACGTTGTTATACTTCTAATAGTATGACGGTAAATCTCATTATGTAATTTGATAGACCTCCATTTTTATTTACAAATCGCTGTATGAATTCCATAACACTGTTCACATGTTCTATTTTCTTTCAGAATTATCTTTATTCATTTAAATAAAAAAAATTCAGAAAACACTCTGGGATCGATGATAATTTGGCACAATAATATTTATACTTCTTGTAATTAATACTACATAATTTAATATGAAAAATTCATCCTAGTTAATTTGATATCCTAACATTATTTTATTATTTCTTTTGATTATAATTTATTTTAATTTTAATATATATGTACAATCAATTGTTCTATTTTTATACATTCATTCTTTGCGATAAGACTCAATAGCGATAACTTCATCGAAATTAAATTTCTGCCAGCGTATAGACAAAAATCGACATTCTTCCTCTTCTCTTTTTATTTTTATCTTATTGGTCTGTTTTTCCTCTCAAACTCTGCTTATCCAATCCTTCTCTCATTTCAGATCTATAAATGTACTCTATTTACATTTCAATTGAAATTGTTACAATAAAAGTTGGCGCAAGTTTTTTTGCACAAAATCTCTCACCCACCCTCTCTCGTGGGGTCTTACGAAAAAGAGCGAGAGATTTTGTGCAAAAAAACTTGCACTAACTTCTATTTTGCGCTGGGCATAATTCGTGATAATTCTAATTCCAATGCAATGTGTGCAAATTCTCCTCACAAACTCAGACTCATTCAAAGATGTCTACCCAACATCCAGTTGCTTTATCCCAGTTCAATTTACTCGTTATGTTATAATTAACGCTGAGAGAATATATAAAATCAGTATTTCAGTAGAAAATCTAAAAATATGAGAACATCAGAAAAGAATGATTTTGCCATGTATCTCTTTTCTACGAAAATAAGGATAATCTAATTGAAAAGTTACTTAAAAGTTGAGGCTAATTGCAGTTGATTTCATTTTACATTTTCTCAATATGAAATTTTATAATTGATGTTGGAACTGGTGATATATTATAATGTGTGGCATTGAACTAATGTATTTTGTGTATGAAAATTAATCAGGGGCAAAGAAGTTTCGTCTGATAAATTTCTCCGTCATTAGAAAGTTTATTTCATGTCTCTCAAAGTTGCGTTTCGAAATCATACAGATCTGTAACTGGAGACCTCACTCTCTTCATGGTATATCCTCGCATGTACTTATGTATCAGATGAATGAATATTATACGGTCCATGAAACGTGTTTTCATTAATTTTCAAGATCTAATTCTTGTCTATAGAGACTTCTCACGAGGGGTTTTGCATTTAGGATATCTGGTAAATTATTATGATTTACTTCGAAAATTTCATATCTCATTTAGCGTGTGGTTTGTGTGGGAGTATGGTGCTCCGCAGATTGTAGTGCAAATTGTTTTTTTTTTTAAATCCAAGTGGTTAGGTAAGGAGTATAGATGGTTAAAGGCTAAAGAGGCTAAAAGCCAAATCATCTTCAGCTATATCATATACATTTGAGCCTTCTTCATCTTTAATTTTTTAACTGTGATTCTTACCAGATTCACAGCTTATATGATCGTCGCCAAAATCAAAGTTGCTCCAATCAATCTGAAATTTTGGGGTGTTTCAAAATGGCGGATCTGGGGGTGGGGGGTGGAATTTCACATCACCATTATCTGGCATCCAGTCGATATATAACCTTTGCTGAAAACCGCATGTCGATATCTCTCACCGTTCTCTCGCTATAAGCTGTTATACTACGGCCGGACGGACGGCCACGAAAAATTTTTTCGCCTACCCTTTTTGGAATCTAGGGATGTCGAAACACTCCCCCCCCCCCCAAAATTTCAGATTGATTGGAGCAACTTTGATTTTGGCGCCGATCATATAAGCTGTGAATCTGGTAAGAATCACAGTTAAAAAATTAAAGATGAAGAAGGCTCAAATGTATATGATATAGCTGAAGATGATTTGGCTT
>CAKKOB020002928.1:0-10681 GCA_918844115.2 Phlebotomus perniciosus
ACAGACAGACAGACAGACAGACAAACATTTTGGAGATGGGTATTTTCGGACTCCTGGAGTCACGTCCGGTCGAGATTTAATGGTTTGAGGGTGATCAGGCCAATTCAGATATGCACACTTGGCTTTATGTATTAGGATTATTGGCTTTATGTATTAGGATTATGTATTAGGATAAAGTGTAAGGTGTTTAAACTAATGGAGGAAAGGGTCTTCAATTCAACATAATCCTCAAATAAATCACCTAATCTCCTTCTCTACAATCCGCAGCAACTTTTCGTAAAGGTCTCAGACCTCTAAGATGATCTGGGTGGAAATGGTAGCAGGGGATAAACAAGTGTGCGATCCAGGTTCACTCTGGGTGCCGATCTGGCGATCCAGGTTCGCTAAAAATTGGACTTGTTTACCCCCTGATTTTACAGGAAAAACTGAAACTGGAAACCTGGAAGTTCTACTGGAAACTGACTAGTTTTACTGGAAACGTGAAAATTCTATACTGGAAAACTGACAAATTTCTGGTAAACTGTATCAAAAAAGCAACTTATCTTTTTTGGAAATTTTTCCATTTTCATCAAATATTTTATCTAGAAGTCGATAAAAGGGAACAGAAAAGATGCCAAAACTTTTGCAACAACCTAATTTATTAGCTCCACTAAAAATTCACAGCGACTTGCTCATGTAGGGTCCATCGAGTTCATATCCCAGCTTCCTGTAGTAATTTCTCGTGCCCACGCCCGAGATAACGGCGATCTTGACGCTGCCGTGCTCCTCCCTAGCAATCCTCTCCGCCTCCTCCATGAGTAGCACTCCGAATCCCTGATGTTGGAACTTGGTTGGATCTCTCGCCTTCACCGGCACAACGCTCCCATAAACATGCAACTCCCGCACAATTGAGCACTCTCCCGCCAGTTCTGGCCTAAACGTGTCTGAGGAGCACTTCCGGAGACGCAGCAAGCCAATCAGGATGTCCTGATGGGGATCTTCGTAGGCCAAGAAGGTCTCCCAGCCTCCATTCGCCACATAATCGCGTCGAATCAGTTCAACTTCATTCGGATGGATGTTGTTGTGAATCGCCTGGATGCCCACTTCGCGAGTCCTCACATCCCGACACACTGTCCCCAGATCCTTCATCCTCGCTAGCGCCAACTCCCTCAAATTCCCATTCTCCACCCCAGATGTCACCAACGGCATGGGTATGTCCCTCTGCACCCGGTAAATCCTCGTCCAGGGCGGCACAAGGGCGAGAATTGTCGCAATGAGATCCACTAGAGTCGAAGGCGGATAGGATTTGTACCTGCCAGTCTTCCACAGCTCATACAGACCCGTCCCTCGGATCACGAGCGTCGGGTAGATTTTGAGTCCGTCCGCCCGGAAGTCTGGATTTTCAAAGAACTCAATGAACTGCTCAATGTCCCTCTCGAGATCCATATTGGGCAGATTCGGCATCATGTGGGAGACCACTTTGAAGCCCGAATCCTTGGACATCCCGAAACTCTCACAAACCGCCTTCACCGTGTGCCCTCGATTTGTGTCTCTGGCGATATCCTCATACACGGACTGAACGCCAATCTCTAGTCTGGTGCATCCGTAATTCAGCATATCGCTGAGATGCTTCCTCAAACAATAATCCGGACGAGTCTCAATGGTGATTCCAATACATTTGACTTTGGAGCGTTCTGAGAACCGCACAGCTTCAGCCACATTTGCACTGGAGTGACCAGAGAGGGCATCATGGAGATTCCGGATGAAGTAATCGCGATAGTCTTCAGGGAGACTCATAAAAGTCCCGCCCATCACGATGTACTCCACCTTGTCCACTGAATGTCCCAATTGCTTGAGCTGCTCCACTCGATTGTACGCCTGAATGAAGGGATCATAGCGCGCTCGGATGGCTCTCATTGACGTCGGCTCGAAACCCGTGTAGCTCTGGGTTGAGTACTCAAAGTCACTGTCCGGACCTCCTGGACAATAGACGCAGATATTCCCCGTGAAGTTGATGTGAGGACACCGATGGGGTTTACACATGACAGCCACAACGGCGATTCCACTAGCTGTCCTAATGGGTTTGGCTCGGAGCTTGGGCAACAGAATGGGCTTGGCATCATCAGGGATGGCTGCTATAATGTCCACTAGGCGAGGAGTCTTGTCCAGACCGTACTTGGACGTCACATTGGCCTTCAAAGCATTGAGATTCACATCCACTCCCTGATGGTGAGCTTTCAGGAGTGCCTGGATGATCTCCCCGATCACCATCACACGGTGCTCCTCCACAGTCATTTTTCTGAGGATGAAAATGCGACAGAAATCCCGTGATTGAGGTTAGAAAGAAGATTTCCTCTCAATTTCATCAAATTTAAAGTTATTTCGAATCCAAAGAAATAGCCAAATATTCCTTAAAAGCATTCGCAGTGATTATATATAGAACTTACCTGTTTTCCTATGAATTTTCCCAATTTTCCTGCACTGTTTTGATTCTTTTGCGGAGCAACACGTTCACATCTAACGCACTGCTTATGCTTCTTCTCGTCTGACAGCATATGCTTCAAAGAAAGCCGTTATATTCAAATAAATACCCATTTTTTAATCCGAGGAAAATGGAAATGAAAATCTACAAATATGGCCTTGTGGCTTGATAGCTGAGGCCGTAAAAATTAAAAGACAAAAAAAAATCTACAAATAAATTATTGCGCGAGCGGAAGTGGTGGAATCACTTCGTGCATCGCATACTTCCACGTCCAATTTCTGGCCAGAGCCTCGAATTTTGATCTGTCCGTGTCATAGAGTTGCCCAAGTGCAGGTTCCATGCAGATCTGAAAGCAAATGTGAATAGAGGACTTAGCGGACTTAGAAAGAGCACAAGAAATCAAGCCAGCCAATAGTGGGTATGTGTCTCTGCTATGAATATGCCTATTTAAAGGGAATATTTTCTAAAATTTGGTTTGGAGTTTGGATTTCGGCAAACTCAGGCTCAGGGCAGGATTGTGTGTGTCTTTGATATATTGGTATGGATTTGTGTCTTGGCTAAACCAATTGATGATTTTCCTTTTTTAGCATTTTTAGTTTTTTGTTTTTTTTTACGAAACAATCTAATCGACTTCTTTAATCAAGACACAAACCCATATTGGTAACAAAAGAACTCACCTCTGTGAATGGATCAGTGAGGAGACTCTGTACGGACAGCAAGATCTTCGAGATGGTGAGAGCGAGAGACCAGTTGTGCTGAATGATGTCAATTCCCACATCTCCGTGTCTCGAGACATTGGGATGAACGATCTTCGTGAGGAATCTCACCGTGGGCGGACACATGGGATATGATTGGGGGATGACGATGTAGAGAAAGAACTTCCCGCCCTCATAAGGACTTCCTGGTGGACCCAGAATCGATCCCTGCCAGTGTGAGAGTTGATTATCCAGCGGAACGGCGTCTATACCGTCAGCGGCGCCTGTCTTGAGACACATAATCTCAGAGCGGAGTCTCTTCATCTTCATGAGATCCACCAGACCACGCAGTGGCGTCTTCAGGGACATCTGAATGAGGCAGGTGCGACAGAAGCAAGACGCCATGAGGGCGGAGTACATGTCAAACCAGTTGGGAATGGTGGCGATTTGCTGGAACAATGGCCATCGCTCCCTTGTGTACTTTTTCCACATGGTGTCACCGGTGTGGGTCTGTAGGATCCTCTTCCAGTGCTCACACACCTCACTGGCATTCCACAGTGATATGTCGTCCAGGTAGGAGAAGATCTTCAGAAGCACCTCCACGGGAAACAGTTCAATTCGACTGGAGTTCCTGTCGGCAATCCGGGGAGCCGAGAGGAGTTCCAAATAGTGATTAAGATTTCTCGGTGGAGTTGGATTTGGCCTCTCAAGGGCAATTTCCATGTCATTCATCTCCTCTGTTTCCTCCTCTTCATCACCCACACTCTCCTCTTCCACCTCCACATCGTCCTCCTCGACTCTCTCGCTGGTTGTGGAATTCTGTGGTGGCTCATCGTTCCCTGAATCCTCATCATCAGATAACTGAGTCACCACCACTTCGTCATCCGTGACAGCCGGGAAGAGGAATGCATGACACGTGCCGCACACGGGCTGTCCGAAGCAGGGCCCATAGTACCCATTGCACACCCAGCAGGAGGAGAGATTCTGAAACAAAGTAGCCCTGGACTTTAGACAAGTCGCCCTTCCCGGAAAACTGTTGAATACTCACGGAAAATGCAAAACTATCAGAGAAATCCTTCATCTCCTGCACTGTATCACTCGAGTCACTGTCGTAGTCATTCATTTCGTCGCCCAAGTCCGGTTTTGCATTGTAAGTTGCCATTTTTCGGCCAGAAACAGAGTATTCTCCTGACCAAACAAACAATAACAAAACACTCAATGGCTGCAAAAAAAGCCTATTCACACTGACATCCACTGCCGCGGCCTATTATAACCTCAGAAAAAAACTGCCGCGCATATCGAATTTCCGCTAGATCTGCAAAAAATCCCGCATTTTATCGTTTTATCCAGCGTCCTTAGACTCCACATAACGCCAAAATGGAGAGAATTGAGAATAAGAGAGCTCTTTTTGTGAAAAACTTCCCCCAAGTGCTTCAGCTCAATCACAAACTGGAACTCCTGAAGACACTGGGTGCAGTGAGTGTTGAGATGATCGGACACAATTGTGCCCGTGCCACTTTCGGATCTGAATCAGAGGCCACGGAAGCCCTTTTCCGCATCCACCAAATGGATGTCTTGGGGTAAGAGAGCTTGTCACTTGATATCTACAGAGATAACAGAGAATCATTCCATAATTTCAGGCACAAACTCGTTGCAACTTACGCCAAAAATATGGTGTTGAAGGATGAACCGCATCTGCGAGGAATGCCGGTGTACAGGGACAACATTATGGATCAGGACAGTATGCAGGGTGATATGACTCGGACTGAAGATTTTGTGAGGAATCTCATGGCCATCAGCAAGGATTTGAACTTCACTCAACCTCCGAGCTCTTATCTAAGATACAATTATCCATCCGCCACGCCGGAAATTGTCCGAGCTATTGGTAAGAATTTGCTGGCTGTGCCCAAATTCTACACACAAGTTCTCCATCTCATGAATAGGATGAATCTCGCGCCGCCTTTCTACGGTGTGGGACCCAGTACCGATAGCCGAAACGTCGGGATACAGACGAATCTGACCAGTGGAGTGGATAAGGGAGTTCAGTTCAAAGGGAAGATTCTCGTCGGGACGGATGAGAGTGAACTGGAGTCGGAGGATGATGACTGTGAGAGGACACTTAGGCGATTGGCGGAAAAACGAAAGCACGTCCCAACACACAATGATTGTTCCAAGAAGATTCGCTCAATTATTATGGCTGAGAAACACAAGATGATGGTGATGAAGACGCCACCAGACCGTCCAGAATTCAGAGAGCTCTTCGGGGATTCTCCTGTTCCCAAAAAGCCAAAAATCGTCTTTAACAAGGTAAGTTCTCCTGAAATACTTTTACAATTGGGAATGAATAAGACTCCTATTGCGGATTAATTTCATTATAGATCAGCGAGCCCTTAAAGTTGGGATCGGCGGTTCCGACTAAGCCTCCTTCGCTCTCAAGCAGTTCCTCCTCCTCCTCTTCCTCATCCAGCAGCGTCAGTGCCTCCACCATATCCCACGCTGGGGCATTTCTCACTGACAAGCAGCTCTCGGAGAATCGCTTCTCGCAGGAACAACTCAAGCAGTTTCCCGTCTTCAGCGAATACACTCCAGGAAGTCCATCAAATCAACTCTATGTGAAGAATATCTCCAAGGAGGTCACCCAGGAGGATCTCTGGCACATCTTTGGGCGCTACTCCACTCACAAGGACGACGTGAAGATCGACTGCAAGTTCCAGGGCAAATATCGAGGACAGGCGTGGGTGAAATTCAATTCGGAGGCGGACGTGAAAATCGGTGATCGACGGGTTGATCGAGCTCTGCGAGAAATTCACGGATACATCCTCAAGAATAAGCCTCTCCACGTGTCCTACGCCAGATCTGTCTACTCCAACAAGTGATGACCAAATTGTGTTCTTTCAAATAATTGAGCTCCTCTTTTTGTAAGCGCAGAAAAACCGATGAAGGTACAAAGTTTTTCGACCAAAATAAAGAATTAATGAAATCCACGAAAAAGAAAACATCTTAATTGAATTCCTGTTTCTCTATTGAATTATTCACTTTTTATTTACATTCTATAAAAAATAGTTGATTTTGCTTAATAGAAAAATTAAAGGATATTTCTATCATGGATTATTATGTAATGTGATTTTTTTAAATATAAATATTCGAAATATTCTTAATATTTTTTCAGATATTTCTTGTTTTCTTCACTTTTTAAAACATCACTAATATGAATTGTCTTTCGCATATTTTTTTTCTTTTAATAATTCTTTTTGCATATGTTTTCATTTTTTTTAGAATATATAACTTTTAAAAATAGAGATATTTTATCATTTTGGGATTTGAAGTTGTTTTTTCAGAAATTCTCACTAGATTTTTTGTTTGCTTCTTTTCACCTACATTTTTTCATTATCTTCTCCAAAAAATAAGAGCATTTAGGGGGAGGAGGATAGGGGAATATTAAATAAGCTGCGCATAACAAAAAAGGAATTATCACAAAAATTTTCATCGCTATTATTTAATGAAGCTAAAATTAACCAAAAGAAACAAATATTTTTTTATTATTCTTTTTTTTTAATGCATTCCCCTCAGCATTATATTTTCTCCCACATTATATTACATAAATAGTGTAATTTTTCTCGCTTAATCTCTGTATTTTTTATTTTGTTCTCTCTCTAAACTAATAAATGGGCAAGACATTGACATGAAATTATCGTCTCTATCATGAATCATATTTATCATTGGCTTTTTTCTTTTTTTTTCTTAATCATCCTTTATAATGATTTTCTTTCTCTTTTTCTCTTTACAATTTCGGTGGAAATTTTTTCCCATACCTTATTAAATATTCATTGTCATTTACTTTTCACATTGCACAAACACACAAAAATCGCCCTTTTTTGCCACAGATTTCTTTTTCATTTTCACACAAATCCCGATTTCGGGATAATTCTATACGTATTTTGCTGTTCATTTGAAGTCTCCACGCTCTCCGCGAGTGGAAGGATTCACGGAAAATATCCCACCATCATATGCTCCACTGAAGATAAATCTATTTTGAAAGTTCTTCTCAAATTGTATAGGTACTGATAATTCAAAAAAAAAAATGAGAAATTTAAAGCTTCATTCAAATCATTATTGATTTTTTGTGGAAAAATCTTATTTCGTTATCACATGTAAGTTGCTAGCGCATTAATTTCTAAACAAGCAAATCAAATTAATCTCCGATCTAATCATTGATTTCTTCTCCGATTTCTCATTGGCTGTTGATGTTGAGAATTGCCAGTTCGAAAAGTTTTGATTCTGTTCTCGTAGTTTTCATAACTTCACTCTCCATTGTAGAGATTCAAAGGACGCGAATCGAGATGATTTAACCATCTTTAATTTGTTAGGAGTAATAGCTATTTTCTCTCTTCTCTCGCCTACAAAAACATTAGAGTGAAATGGGAGTTATATTTAATTTCCTAGCACACTAATTAATGCGCTAGCAACTTGCGTATGATAACACAATTAGAAAATCTTTAATGCACAAGAAACTGATATTTGGTGGAAATTTGATGATCTTCCACTAAAAATGCTACTAAAAACTTTAAACTGCGCCAGAACTATTTCCGTGCTTTTTTTTTTTGCTCGAAATTCTTATTTTTCTCGCAAATTTGTCTTTGTGAATGAGCTTAAAAACTGGAGGAAACTCTCCCACTAATAAGAAGTTTTAAAATACCTTTTGAGAAGAACTTCCCTGCGCGCACCCCTCTTCCTACTCAGGCGAGCTACTCCTCCGCATCACATAATTTCGACATGGTGTGCTATAGTTGTCCATGGGAGGATTCCCTGTGCGCTCAATGTACTTGGGTGAGTAATCGTGTGTCCCGCCAACGGTATGTCTCCGCCGGATGGAGCGATTATCGTATCGTCTGTGGTGGTGTCCCTTCGCCTCCTGTGAGTGCCTCTTCTTGTTGATATTCTTGTCAGTCTTCTCATCTTTGGTCAGTGGCACCCGATTGATCACCCGATGATTCACGTGGCAGCAACACTCACCCCCCTTCTGCTGGCTCTTGTAGTTCAGCGACAACGATCGATTCATCTTTGTTGTGTTTCGCTCCAAATTCGTGAGGATCCGATTCATCTTGCGCAAAACCTCTGAGTCTATGTGAATGGGAATACTGGTGGTGGAGGTGTCTGTATCCCCAGAAGTGGAAGAGGACGACGAGGTGGACACGCCATCGTCAACGGACTTCCCACCACTCGGTGGTGCTTCCACTTCTTTCTTTCCACTCGCCGTCATTCTCTGTTTCGGCATCTCACGCACCAGAGGCTTCATCTTCACCGACAGCAGAGATCTCTCCGGGGATTCGTCGGCGTACGGCAGATTATCTCCAATACTTAACGCTTGACTCCTCAGCGGAGCATCCACCTCACTGCTTCCCTGCGCATCCAGCGAACACCGCAGAGACTTCAATTTATTGTCCAGAGCAATGGTCACAGTAGTTAGGGACATTGATCCTGCAAACCAGACATCACAACTCATTATCAAGTCTGTCAAAAGAAATGAAAAGAGAAAACACACCAAATCCTAATCACACAATCTGCCTGGAAAATGCTCTTGTAAGTATAATTGGGATTATTGTCAAAAGAAAGCATTTTGCGGCTACCAGTCTTAAGGAATTGGCTCTAATAAGCCAATTTCGGGGATTCGAAACTAGAAGCAATTTATTTTCTAAACAATTCTAAACTCTCAGATTACTTGTTGAAAAATTTGGTTATTTGGAAAGGTCCTAATCCCTACATGTTTAAATTTAAAACCAAATTCCAAACATAGGGATTGAATTATTTAAGAAATAATATTTTATGGTATCTTTTACCCTTTTCTCGTTACAAACAATAGGGATGGACAGACGGCCGGCCGGACGGATATCCTAATTTTTGGCAATGCCCTCATTCACAGATTGAACTGTTGCCATTCATTTTGGAACTTCATTACAAAAGAGCAGGAATTGGGGAAGCCTAACACTAATTTGGCATTAGAAATATTTCGCTAGTTTATATTTGCCTTGTGGGCAAGATTTTATGAGACAGCAGTTAATTTTTACAGAAACTTCCACTACCTAATTAGATATAATTTTTCCCTTAAGACTGGCACTCGGGTTAATCATAAAGACTTCTCAGCATCAAGATCAAGCGCAAATGATTGTTTTAATTGGAATTTTATATGATTATAAAAAAAAACTGAAAAAAGAGATGATAGGTATAAATCTGACTTTGCTGTTGTTTTTTTTTATCATGTTTAATAGAGCCAAAAGTAATGAAATAAAAAATCCAAACTGTTATTAGACGCATCTCTCTCTCGTCTATTCACCTGCGTCCACTGAACACATTCGTGTGGCAAATTGGCTTTTTGTGATGATCTACTCAATCTCAGACGAAATACTTTATTCCGGCTACACTGAAGTCCTAATAATAATTTTGATTGTATTTTACAAATAAAAATTATCCAATTATTTATCACATTTATCTATCCTCATTTTTTTGTTTAAAAAAATCCCTATTCTTATCCTCTAAGAAAACAAGAATTTGCTTGAGAAAGAAACTCACCATTTTCTACAAATGTGGAATCATTTGAATCTTCTTCTGATAGTCTGTGCTTTAAACTTTCCAATTCTTTCGATGATTCCATGCGTTGAATTGCCGATGCGGTGTCTTTCGATTCGGTGGACTGAGAGAGCCAGAAGAAAATCAATAAATTACTAAAAAAATTCACTTCTTACAAAGGAAACTAATTATCTTACAGTGTTGCTGTCCAGAGAGAGATTATCCGGTGTTCCCGTGGAGAGAACAGTTTTTCTCGTTGTAGTTTTCCTAATTTTTCTATTCGCTGCTTGTACAATACTGGCCACAAATCTCGAGCTATACTCCTTCTCTTTAAATGCTGCAAGAAACAACCATCAATAAAACATTTTAAAACAGAAATCAAAACTGTATCAAATAAACTCACTCCACTCACGTTCAATTTTGGCAACATTATCGAGTAATAAGTTCGTAGTTGGTGCATCAAATTCCTTATTGGCTTCTGTGGGTGTGGGAAGTTCAGCAACATCAGGAATGGGATCCTTCTCAAAGAAGTATCCATAGTGTTTAACAAGAGATTCTACAATTAGACATTGATGCTTCATATCCTTTACGGCTGTCTCCAATGTCTCATTTGACGATCGCACAATCGATGGTCCAAAGATAATTGCTAAATTTTTCGGCTCCATCAGATTCACCAGACAATTCTGGCTCACGCGATGAAGATGTCGCAGAAGGTGCTTCATCGTTTCATAACTATAAGGCGGAAGGGCATTCAAGAGATTCTTCAACTCCGCCATTCTGGAAAGAAAACGTTGGATTAGTCATTAAATTTGAACTAAGGTAAACGCAGTACGTACCGACAGTGAAGCTCGTACCGACAGATGTATTATTTTCTTAGCGGAGCTATGTATGTGTCGGTACGAGCTTCACTGTCGGTACGTACTGCGTTTACCTTACCTCCTATTAGGTAATAGAAGTCTGA
>CAKKOB020002930.1:0-10674 GCA_918844115.2 Phlebotomus perniciosus
TGTTGCAGATCTAAATCTTTTACTTTAGTGGATATTCCCCGTTTTCTTTAGTTTGAATTTAAAATGAAAAGGGCTATTGGATAATATGGATAGTAGTATGGATAGTAGGGATAGTAGTATGGATAAGACGGAGAAAAAAAGAAGAAGAAGAATTTGAGACAGAGACGCAAGAGAGACGCGCAAAGATTTGTGAATTTAAGTAGTAATTTATCAAGTTTGTGAACTATTTTGTGAGTAAGTAGGAACCACACTGATGCTCCAAAGGGTGGAGATTTAATTTAGATATTCTTTATAGGTGAAATTGCAGGAAGAAGGCAGGTGTTTGAGTAGGAAAGTTGAAGGATAATTTGCTCAGGTAAATGGCTGTCGCCAAAGCTTGCTTAGATGAATTTGTTTTTATGAATTGCATTTATATATATAGGTTGAAGAATTTCCAACCACTGAAGAAAGCCCAAGTTCTTAGACTTATGAGATCTGTCAGGGAGAGGCAGTTGACCTCCAGGTATAATTTAATAATATTTCAACCTGGGGAATATCCTAAAGCAATTTTTTATTATTATTTTTTTAGATCCCACACAATCGTTATTAAATTAAATAAAAACTGAAATCTTGTTACTAAACAAGTGGTCCTTCATCGCGAATCGATAACCAAGAAATGGATACGGTTCCACGTAGAAGTTCCCGGATCACGAAGGGACAGAAGCCTCAACGTCTCGGCATTGAGAGTACTCCGCTGTCCGCGGAGGAAGAGACACTACTTGGGATTCAGATCGAGAAGACAGAGCTAGAGCTGAGTTTGCTCAAGATCAGGGCAAAAGAGGCGGAAGTATTGAGGAAATCCAGACAATTCCCGACTGCTGGAGGGAGTTCTGGTGTGCCGGCAAGGCCGCGGCCTGCTGCCAAAGCTCGCGAGGATGTCGCTGATGATAAAGCTTTGGGAGACGACGCACAAGATGATCTCGATGATGGAGCTTCATCTGTTTCCACGAATTATGATGGCTTCAGAAATCTCTTCAAGTCAGCTACAGTTCCCAAGGAGAACCCCAAGAGTGAATCTGAGGATTCTGATGATCCGGACTACGAAAGTGATTCTGATCAGAGCACAAACTCACGCGGCCGCCGCCGCAGATCTGCTATCGCCACCGCAATCCGTGAACAATCCAGGAAGATGAACAAGTTCATGTCTCGCCAGACTCTTGGAAAAGATTTGTATGAGTTTGACGGGAATTTTCAAGAGTATCCAATGTTCATGGCCTGGTTCAGCAGCACGACGGCTTCGTGCAAGTTCACGGATCAAGAGAATCTTTTGCGCCTACAGAAATGCTTGAAAGGTGAGGCCAGGAAAGCCGTCCGATTTCTTTTGTACTCACCCGAGTGTATTGATGAGCTTCTTCGGGTTTTGGAGAAGAAATTTGGACGCCCGGAATTCCTCGTCAAGTCCATGATTGCTGAAGTTAAGGACATTCCTGCCGTGAAAGAGGAAAAGCCGGAAACAGTGATCAACCTGGCAACCACCGTCCTGAATCTTGTCGCTTCTCTGAAGATGAGTGGCAAAAGGAATTACATTGACAATCCTCAACTGCTCGAGGAGCTATTGTCAAAGCTCCCTCTCTCTCTTCGTGTAAAGTGGTCGGAATATGCGTCTGCGAGGTCTCATTGCACACTGGATACGTTCTCCAGGTGGATTGACAAGAGAGCTGATGCTGCTAGCGAGAGGGTGCAAATTCTGTCTTCGAAGAAAGATGAGAAAGACACGAAGAGAGCCAAGGTTGTTGCTGCAACGAGTGAGGAAACGAGCGATACAGTCACATGTGATTCTTGTGGGGGAGCCCACGATTTGAACAGCTGTGCAGATTTTCTGAGTCTGTCCATTGATGATCGCTGGAAATTGGTGAAAGAGAAGAGATTGTGTTTCTTGTGTCTCAAGGAGGGCCATCACACCCAAAGATGCAAGAAGAAGAAGAAGAGCTGCTCTGTGGATGGCTGTGGTCGCCAACACAATGATCTTCTTCACCAAGATAGACGTCCAGAAACCCCTGAAGCCCCTGAAGCAAACGTGAGCACTGTGGCTCACACTACGGTCACTCAGAGTACTACTCTGATGAAGATTCTCCCAGTTATCGTGAATGGACCAAAAGGTGCTGTGAAAACCTTTGCGTTCCTGGATGAGGGGTCCTCGATAACTATGATGAAGACAAGCCTGGCTGATGAACTCGGACTTCAGGGACCAACGATATCTCTGAGATGGCACGGCACGACTCCCCAGATGACGACGTCTTGCAAAGCCCGTGTCGTTGACCTGAAGATCAAGGGAACGTACTCTGGCGCTCGAGAGTACACTTTGCAGCGTGTTCGCACGGTGGACAATTTGACATTGCCCAGGCAGTCGGTGGATCTAAATTCATTGACGAGAGATTGGAGATATTTGTCCCAGGGCGGGGCTGAGTCTTATGAGAATGCGGAGCCACAGATTCTCGTGGGATTGGACAACATCGCCGTGATAACTTCTCGTGAGGTTATCCATGGGGCTTGGAACACGCCGTATCTCGCTAGAACTTGGCTAGGATGGGTGATCCTAGGAAAAATGACAGCCGTTCCAGATGGGAACTCCGAAGTGAGCTGTATGATGACTGAGAGTGTTGATGAGTTACACGAGTTGGTCAAACAGTCATTTTCTACAGAGGGTTTTGGTACAAGCCCACAGCACGAGACAATTCGATCTCGTGATGAGAAGAAGGCGATGGAAATCATGGAGAGAACCACGAGAAAGACGTCAGATGGACGATATGAAACTGGGCTCTTGTGGCGTCAGGGAGAGCCTCCGAATGTTCCACCGTCCCGCACGGCTGCTCTCAAACGTCTTCACAGCACTGAGAGGAAGCTGGATCGCAATCCGGACTTGGCCAAGGCGTATTGCGAGAAATTTGAGGATCATCTGCAGAAGGGGTATCTGGTGAGACTGAGTGACAGTGATAGAGACACCTCTAGTGAGAAGGTGTGGTACCTTCCGCATTTTTCTGTGGAAAATCCTGCAAAGAAGAAAGTGCGAGTTGTTTTCGATTGTGCTGCGAAGTCAAACGGTGTATGCTTGAATGATTTGCTGCTGAAGGGGCCTGATATGCTACAGTCACTTCCAGCGATCCTTTTGAACTTCCGTAGAGGTCGATTTGGATTCATGGGCGACATCAGAGAGATGTTTCATCGCGTGAAGCTTCGAGAGGAGGATCAGAATTATCAGAGAATTCTATATCGTGGTATGGACCGTGATCGAGACCCAGAAGAATTCAAGCTTACCGTGATGACATTTGGAGCCTCGTGTTCTCCAGCTTTGGCCGCTTATGTGAAGGATGAGAATGCCAAGGCTTTAGTGGAGGACTACCCAGAGTCTGTGAACGAGATTTTGAAGTATACTTACTGTGATGACTTCATAAGCTGTTCAGACTCAATCGAGGACGCCCAGAAGAGAATTGAGGAAGTGATCCATATTCATCAAGGCGCGGGATTTGATGTGGTGAATTGGAGTGCGAGTGATCCTGCCATTCTCAATTCTCTGGATGCAAGTTCTCAGTCGAAGAGCTTGAACGATGGAACCAACTTAGAGCGAGTCTTGGGCTTGTGGTGGGATGCCAACCGGGACGCTTTTCTATTCAAGGCGAGTTTCCACAAGGTTGCCAAGGAATTGCTCACGGGGGAGAAAGTTCCAACAAAGAGAGAAGTACTGCGAGTGGTCATGTCCATATTTGACCCACTGGGCTTTCTGGGCATGTTCACAGTGAAAGGGAAGATTTTGCTGCAAGAGATTTGGCGCTCTCAAATTGACTGGGATGATGAGATCAACGGAGAGCTGTTGGCATCTTGGACGTTGTTTTTGGCGGAATTGTGGCAGATCGAGACAGTGAACATTCCTCGGTCCTTTTCCGCAAATCTCACACATGCCACCTCCGTTGAGCTGCATGTGTTTGGAGACGCGAGCTCATCTGCCTTCGCTGCTGTAGCCTATCTGAGGATAGAGAGTGAAGAGAAGGTGGAAACTGCGTTCCTGTGTTCGCGCACCCGAGTGGCACCTCTGAAGACACTAACAATTCCCCGACTCGAACTACAGGCCGCAGTTCTGTGCAGCAGGTTGGCACATTTTGTTGTGTCAGCACTTCATTTGCCAATTCATCGCACCTACAATTGGTCCGATTCCATGACGGTGTTAAGATGGCTGAGGAGCGGATCAAGGAGCTTCAAGACTTTCGTGGGCAATCGTGTGGGTGAGATCGAAGAGTTGACAGATCTCGAGTATTGGAAATGGGTGCCCACGAAGGAGAATCCAGCTGATCTGGCAACTAGAACACTGCCGTGTGACTTTTCTACCGATTCAAAATGGTTTGTTGGCCCTCGATTTCTGACGCAGCCGAAGTCTGAGTGGCCAGAAGAACCTCTTGCCAATCAGCCCATTGATGACACTGAGATAAAGGAGTTCGTGAATGCTCAGTATGAGCCAAGACAGCCATTCATTGATGCGACACGATTTTCGTCATGGAACCGTTTGTTGCGTGCCACTGCCCGAATGTGTCAAATCGCTTTGTTTTGGCACGATTTTGCCAAACAGAGAAAGGAGATGGGAAGCGTCACATTCCCTAGTCAGTGGCCAGCGATTGCAGTGGAGCATCTTGAGCTGGCAGAAGTGATTTTGTGGCGAGAAATGCAGAGGAAGTACGCCCCAGAAGAGCACAGATTAACTTCTGGTAAAGAGGTTGACAAGGAGAGCAGTCTTTATCAGCTTTCTCCATTCATTGATAAGACGGGACTCTTGAGGATGAAGAGTCGTTTGGTGAACAGTCCGGATGTCGATGAGAGATTCCCAATAATCTTAGATGAAAATCACCCCGCTACCAGGCTGCTTATCCTGGACGCTCACGAGAGAAACCTACACTGTGGACGCGAGCAAGTTGTGAATGATCTTCGACGAAAGTTCTGGATTCCGAAGATTCGAATGGCAGTCAAGAGATCTTGGCGCGATTGCCAGAGATGCAAGAATCTGGCAACTCTTCCGATACCTCCGGAAATGGCAGCTTTGCCAGCTGCTCGCGTAGAACAACAAGTATTTCCCTTCAGCCGAAGTGGAATTGATTTTTTTGGACCCATCATGGTGACTGTGGGACGGCGACAGGAGAAACGATGGGGCGCCTTGTTCACCTGCATGGCGACACGTGCGATTCATCTGGAAATCGCACACTCACTGGACACGGACAGTGCGATTATGGCCATTAGAAGATTTTTGGCCAGGCGAGGATCAGTCAGGGAGCTGTACTCTGACAATGGTACTAATTTTCATGGTGCGGACAACGAGATGCGATCAGCCTTGATGCAGATGAATCACGAGAAGATCCGCGATACGCTATCGCTGAAGTTCATCGATTGGCATTTCATTCCGCCGGCCGCTCCTCACATGGGGGGAAGTTGGGAGAGATTGATACGATCCGTCAAGACTGCTTTGAAGACGACCGTTGCATTCCATGCCCCGAATGATGAAGTCCTCCTGACTTTGTTCGCCGAAGCTGAGTTTGTTATCAACAATCGGCCACTGACACACGTCTCCGTTGATCCTGGAGACGCGACAGCACTCACTCCCAACCATTTCCTGCTTGGAAGATCTGGAAATGACCGTCCGGGAGTCTTTGATGACTCTGATCTGTGTCTGAGGAGATCCTGGAGGAAATCTCAACGGTTGGCGGATATCTTCTGGCGTCGTTGGGTTCATGAATACCTGCCGGAATTAGCCAGACGAACGAAGTGGTACAGGAACGTGCCAGAGATTCAAACAGGAAGTGTCGTAGTCATCGCCGACGAGAAATTGCCCAGAAACGACTGGCCAATGGGTATTGTAGAGGACGTCTATCCCGGAAAGGATGGAAAAATCCGTGTGGTATCGGTGAAGACGTCAAAAGGGACCTACAAGAGGCCAGTGGCTAGGATCTGCGTTCTGGACGTTGGTGCTACCGCACCAGGGGGAGAATTGTTGCAGATCTAAACTTTTACTTTAATGGATATTCCCCGTTTTCTTTAGTTTGAATTTAAAATGAAAAGGGCTATTGCGGATAATATGGATAGTAGTATGGATAGTAGGGATAGTAGTATGGATAAGACGGAGAAAAAAAGAAGAAGAAGAAGAATTTGAGACAGAGACGCAAGGAGATGAGACGCGCAAAGATTTGTGAATTTAAGTAGTAATTTATCAAGTTTGTTTACTATTTGAGAGTAAGTAGGAACCACACTGATGTTCCAAAAGGATGGAGATTTAATTTAGATATTCTTTATAGGTGAAATCGCAGGAAGAAGGCAGGTTTTTCAGTAGGAAAGTTGAAGGAGAATTTGCTCAGGTAAATGGCTGTCGCCAAAGCTTGCTTAGATGAATTTGTTTTTATGAATTGCATTTATATATAGGTTGAAGAATTTCCAACCACTGAAGAAAGCCCAAGTTCTTAGACTTATGAGATCTGTCAGGGAGAGGCAGTTGACCTCCAGGTATAATTTAATAATATTTTAACCTGGGGAATATCCTAAAGCTATTTTTTATTATTATTTTTTAGATCCCACACAATCGTTATTTAAATAAATATTTTTCGAGACTTGTTATTAAACAATTCCACTAAAAACTAACAACAAGCCTTTTTTCTACTCATGATGTTTATTAGAATTTACCTATTTTTGTAATCGACCCATTACATAAATTAACGCAATATAGTGCGCTTCCAGGTTAATTTTTGTGTTTTAAGCAACTGAAGTAAGTCAGACATCCAATAAATTTCTGAATTCAAGCTGAAAAAGTGAAATACGAGGACAATTGAAAATGGTTACCAATTTTTATACTCAAAATTATTTAATAAATGTAAGTGATGTAAATTCAAGCTCTTGAAAAAAAGTAAGACAAAAATCAAGAAAAATGTAAGAAAATTTAAGAAATTTGCAATTTGAACAGTATTTCGACTACTTTTCTAAGTGGTCTGCGTTGTTCATTGTAGTTTCCTCCTGAATAGGAGGTTGTGACGACAGGCTTGCAACCTGTCTCACCGAAAAACTAATGATTGCTAAAACATCGGGAATGGAGAGGACACTCGGAATGACCTTCTCCGCTTCATTATTCATCTCAGCTTAACTCAAAATTGAGTGAAGTTGATCTTGTGGTGTGGAGGGTCATTCGGGGTGTCCTGGAGCCGCGACCCCTGCGGGGATAAGCGGGAGAAAATGAATGAATGAATGAATGTTTGATCCCCAAGTAAGATTTTCAGAATTTAAAGTCATTAAGCGGAAGTGTATTTTCAGTCTTCCCAAGAAGGTATTTCTGAAAGTTTTCCACTATAAGCATACGGAGAAAAAATGTCCTAAAGTTTCACTTTAGAGAATGTGGAAAACTTTTCATTGTCGGCATATTTTGCACCAGGCCATTGTGACTTTTTCGCTACTTCATCATCATCTATCTGGGTATAAGAGTACTGGGGACTTTTCTGCCAGACTCCTGGCGAAGGGATTTACACACGAAAAGTCCTTGAAATATGCGGAACTCCATAACTTAGCCACTGTCTGAGGGGATATAGAGTAGAAAACTATTACTTAATCATTCCATGTTGCACTTTTGGAACAAACTTTGACTCCAACCAGAAACATTCTCTGTCAGCCATAGAGAATTTTCAAGCTGAGTGAGAGGTAAGTGGGTAAGACGTGGTATTTCTTTGAATTAAGACACACTGTTTATCTGCAGAGAATGAATTTTCACCTTATATATTCTTCCTGGCTCTCTCCATGTGAATGCACGTTTGCAAAAAGGGAGCAGTCTTTCCCGCCTTTTTCATGTGCCATTCATTGTGTTTGACTCTCTTCCCGGTAAAATACTCCTGGAACACATCCACAATGATTTATTCCGCTTGAGCCACTTCTGCCAGTGACATAAATTCCTCCCTCGCCTTTCTGGCTAGTGCAAAATGAATGAAATGAAGTCAATCCAGAGACAGAGAGAAAGAGTAAGGTAAATTATGTGCCGCCCACATAAGGTTGATTTCAACAATTTCTCGAGATCATTCGATGGTGAAACTTCAGGGATTGCGCCAACAAGTTGAAGCAGAATCTTATTGAATGATCAAATCCCAGGTTAAGAATAGTTGTTACACAACAATAAATGTAATTAGACGCCTACGCATAGTGACACTAATTACTTATTTCCATTACTCTTATTCCTGTTATTCCCAACACGGCAAGTATAATGGAACAAACTTTGATGTTCACCCAATTTCTTTTAAAATGTCTGAGTTAAGGGATCACGATCCTTTTAAAGGGTAGAAGGTCACCAAATGACGACAAATACGACTATAAACAGCTCTCGGCATAACCCTGGTCCCTAATCTATAAATTTCAAGTTGAGAAAGTTGCTGTAGTTTTGAAACACATGCCCCTGTGACTCATTTGAGGAGTGAATTTATACGCATTATCCTTTCTCTTCAGGGTGTTAAACTTTTCCAACCCAATCAATTATTTCAAACTTGATGTAAAGTAAAACACCCGAAAAACACTACCAAGAAGAAAATGTTGCAAAGTTTTCTGTGATAGTCACTTTAGTCTTCAAAAATACTTATTATACGATTTGTACGAATTTGTACGATTTGTAACATATAAAATTTATTTGAGTCATTGAAAAAGTATTCGCACGACTCGAACACAAAGGATTCTAGCTGTCTAGATGTTTATTTCAAAGCAGCTTTAACTTAATTACAGCACGTTCCTTACCAAAGTAATTCTTTACCACATTAACAAAACACATCCCTTTAAATAATCCTGTCCCAATGCTTATCATCCTTATCACATTCTATAATGCCACTGATATTGAAAAAAAAAAGTATAAGAAGTATTTTGCGGAATATACAGTGAGTAGGTAAACTTTTATCGCCTGTTAAAATCAATCTCCTAATATCCACATCAATTTACAGCAAGTTGCCATCTTTCATCCATCTATCGTCAGTAAATTTCATCCATCCGCTATGAATTCATATCAGTGGAAAAAATGCGCAACGACAGAAAACTGATGATGATGACGATGGCAAAGTGCGTGGAAGTTTTTCCTCTTTTGCTTCCACCATAGTAAAATGGTCTGTTATGGAATTTGAACACCCCCACCACCCATGGGAGGCGCAATATTGGCCTTGAAGACCACCATGGGGATGTGATGCAAATTGAGTTTCTTTTATGTGCAATATCCCACGTGAAACCATCAAGCATTCATGGGTGATCCTCCACGGAAAGCAAGTGTCATCATTATGTTGAACGGAGAAAAATATGATAAGAGCTACGATTGGGAGATAAGGAGGGGAAAAGGAAAAAAATCCCAGAATTATAGCCACAATTATTTTGTCTTTAAGTATTATCCATTTGCTGCGGGTGAAATCGTCCGCCCGTATTTGTGTGTGGAAATGATGCGAGGATGAAGCAGCCCAGAGGATTCTCATGTGGAGCCAATAAATCAACCTTAATAGCCCACCATCCATGTATGTATGCAACTAAACTCGTATCAATTAACCCCCATTCGCTCCACATGTTTCTCTCACGTGAAGACTCTTTCTATGAATACTACAGATTCCTCTCTATCCATTATCTCCTCATGCGTTAAATTTATCCACGAATTTTTATTTCTGATAAAAGAAAAATCCAAGGGGGATGGATACTAGAGATCCTATTAAGGTCAATGAGAAGTACTGCATACTATTTCCAGTACTTTTAGATTTTGTATGAAACATCCCCAACAATTTCGGCACTTTAGAAACTTTGAAGAGCCTTAAATCCAAACATGGTTAACTCACTGGAAGAAAATGTCCTTTCATTTTCTTTTATTTTTAACATCTTCTCAGAAAGCTGAGGATAATCTTTAAAAGATCTTAAAAATTATGACTAATACAACATCTAACGAAAACTCAAAAATTTATCCAGATAAGTCATAGAAAAACAAAAATATTTGGAAATAAGATTCACAAATTTTTTAAAAGTTTGCCTCGATCTTCATGCAGCTCTTAACAAATTGCTAAAGTTTAGAAAATTTAACCAATAGTTTTACAAATTTTCCAGAATATTTTAGTTGTAATTGCCCCGACAAGGTAAGGGCAATATTGCAATCGCAATAGCGCCGTTTGTCTGTTTATCTGCCTGCTATTGATCTCTACAAGCCAAACGGTTGCAGATAGAGACTTCGGATCTTCGTGAACCCCTTTAAAAGTCAACCCTAAGATCAATCGACCCCGAGAATTTCATCAAAATCATTCGGCAAAAAGCAAGACCCTAGTCATAACGTGTTGTAGCACTCCTCTAAGTCTAAACTTAGGGTTCATGTTACGTGTTCTTTTAATCTTCGTAAATTTCTGCAGAATGGCAGAAGCTTATCAGTTCTTATTGTAAATAAAATGTTCTAAAAAACTCATTCTTTGCCTAAAAAAGTATTTATATCTATTAACACTTCCATATTTCCAAAAATTCTCTTGCACTTCCATTCAAGTGTACCTACACTACATCCTAATACATAAAGCCAAGTGTGCATATCTGAATTGGCCTGATCACCCTCAAACCATTAAATCTCGACCGGACGTGACTCCAGGAGTCCGAAAATACCCATCTCCAAAATGTTTGTCTGTCTGTCTGTCTGTGTGTCTG
>CAKKOB020002931.1:0-10674 GCA_918844115.2 Phlebotomus perniciosus
TTACGTAGGTATAATGATTTAGTTGGAAATTATTAAATCAAGAAGGGGATATTATGGTAAGAAGTGGTGTACACCTTTTTTTAAAGCATCCAAGTAGCTTTAAGAACAAGGGAGAGATATTATGGTTAGAAGTGGTGTACATTTGAATGGAAGTGTTGAAATAACTCAAGTATCTTTAAAAGCTTCCAAAGAAGATTAAGAGCTTTGGGAAGTTCTTCCAGAGAGCTTTTGAAACTTTCAGGAGCTTTTAAAGAAATTCCTAAACTTTGAAAAACGTAAGCTACATTAGTTGAAAGCTTTCTAAAATTGATGTAAAGCTCTACAGAAATTTACGAGTATAATTAAAAAGATCTGGAAAATTTGTAAAACTTTCAAATAATTTTAGAACTTTCGAAGTTCTAACTAAGCTTTTGAAAATTCTAGAGAGCTTTTGCACATTTTCTTGAAGCTTTCATACAAAGCTTAGAAATCTTTCTTGGAAAGCTTTATAAACCTTAATTTGAAAGCTTTAGAAACCTTTGATAGATAGCTTTCTCAGAGAGCTTTAAAACCCTTTTTGTTTTTTTTTTTAGAAAGCTTTAGAAATCTTAGAAAACTTTAGAAACCTATATGAAAAAGCTTTCTTTGGAAGGCTTGGAAAGATTTCTACGAAAACTTGAAAAGCTTTCTTTGGAAACTTTTCTTAGACATTTTTTAAAAACTTAGAAAGCTTTCCAAAGAAAGTTTTAGAAAGCATTCTTAGAAGGCTCTAGTTAGAAAGCTTCTTAGGAAGCTCTATAGAGCTTTCTTAGAAAGCTCTAGAAAGCCTTAGTAATTTATTTAGTTAAGTTTAATATTTTTCAAAATTTTAAACTTATGAACTTTCGAAGATTAAAGTTTTCTCAATGAACTTTAGGAAAAAATCGAGTTTTTATCAAAAAATTTAAAAATTATAGAGCTTTTGTGTATTTTTTCATCTTTGTCTAGTCTAGAGCTTTTTAAATATTGCTCCAAGTCTTAAAAAAATCGGATTTTTTCTTTAGTTGAAAATATTGTAAGCTTTTTCAGATTGTCCTCTAAGCTTTCTTTAACGGAATGAAAGTTTTTTCAAGACAGGAATATTCGTCTGTTTTTTTTTGTTTTAAAATTTTGAGGGCTTTTGTAGATTTTTCATAAACTTTCCTAGAAAGTGTTTAGGCATAAAGGAATTAAAATTGAAAAAAGCTCTTCAAATCTTGGTGAGCTTTCACACAAAATGTGGAAATGCTGGAAGAGGTGTACGCTTTTTTACCCTAATATCTCCCCCTTGTATTAAATTTTAGACATTTAAAAAGTATTATTTGCAAAAATATTGAACATTTTCGATTTCATTTTAATTTTAATTTTTCACAAATTTAACGTCTTCATGTCAAATTCATGTCTCTAAAATAAAAGTTTATATTAAATTTATTGAGCAATTAATTCAAATAACTTCTTGCTCCATACCGGATGCAAATATTCGTAATCGGTCAGATTATCTGGCAATCTCATGGAATCGACATACCAAAAAGTCTATCTCACTATAGACCTACATGTAGGTCCAAATTGTACTTCAAGTGAGAAATACAAACAAATCGACAGAATATGTTTGAGCATCTTGAATTGACCCTCACTTCGTGAGGGAAACCTATTCGTTCAAGAGACTCAATTGAATTGTATGGCAAATAAGGAGGGAGTGAATATTTCTTTTTACCTTAATTGCATTGAATGGAGAAACATCATTGGAACATACCTGCAAACAAGGAGAAAGAAAACCATTTAGTTTATTATTGCATAAATTCAACACCGCTATCTTGTTAATCTTATTACGTATACACTGTGTGTACAAGACTGTTGGTATAAAATGCATAATAGATATATATGGGTGCACTATTATCATCCTAAGCTCAGGTGATATTAGGTTGGGAAGAGGCCACACCGGAGGTAAACATCTTCATTCTAAAATATATATATTTGTAATATGATGAATAATACACAGTACACGCAACCCATGTAAACTGATCGTCTCACTCGCTATAATGCCTTAATCTTGGCACTGTATACCTTTACCATAAATTACCCTGCATGATCCCCTTGGCTCTTGAGGCACTAAGCATTTGGGATTATGGACCTGATTTCGGCTCCGTCTTATTCCATTTCCATTCCGCCTCTTTTATTCCCACGGCTTTTTTTATTTTAGCAAGATAGGGTCAGATTACTTTGGGCGAGAGCCCTATAAGTAGTTCACAGTAAACAGTCAATTAAAGGGATATTGTGTGTGAAGTTTATCGAGAGGGGGACAAATTTTGCCCTGTACAAAGTCAAATACACCCGACAATCATGGAAGTGCAATTAGATAAACATACACATCATTTACAATGTGCTTTTTAATATGTATACGCGAGATAAGGATGAAGTTTAGACTGATATTTGAACATTTTTCCCCCTTTGAGCCGTTTATTTAATATTTAACCAAGATAGTGTCAACAATTAATTAAAAGTAAGCACTAATTAAGTTTTGTAAACATTCTCGTGTCTTACAACTCATTCGTTGCAAACTTGTTATACATATTTATGTGTGTATTTACAATTTAATTTATAAATAATTCAAATGGTGCGACTGAATGGCTTACATTTTCGAAAACGTGACACCAACATAAATATTATACATCTCTCTCCATGCTATCTCAACTTTATATAGACCCAATTATTGCGAAAAGAACCACTTTTTTGCAGTGGCAGAGCCATTGTGTCAGCAAACTTCTTAGAAATGCATATTGACTCTTTCCATATATGATAACCAAATGTTGTTTCCTCTCCTCTTCCATCATCATATTTCTCCTTTTTGTAAATATTTATGAACTAGATAAAAATATTATCAGGGAATTATATGATGGCTCTTTTTTATACTTGGTCTCTTCATCAATGTTTACTCATGCTATTCCACTTCGTTGACTCTTCTTTGAGTCAAGATGAAAAAGTGTCGTTGGACATATAAAAAGTCCCATTTTATGCCACTAATCCCGCGTAAATGGATTAAATTTCAGACAGTTGGTAATTTACAATTTTTTTTTCATCTTCTTAAATCTCGAGGCTCTCGTGCTTTTGCCGCTCAGGTGCCTCTTGAATGGCCTCTTTTTTTTGCCCCAGCAATAATCATGGCGAGTCAATGAGAAATTATGTCAAGATGGGAGCCCCCAGAGGAAGAGACGTGATGAAGAAATGGACAAAAAATGCAAATGATCTCATCGTTCACTTTTAATAAAACTCCCATCGGTATGAATTATGATGTTTAAAATTGATAATTACTGTTAGCTGTCGTTAATAACAAGCGAGAAGCAGGTAATGGAGGAAGGATGCCGGGGCAAAAAGAGCCCAAGTTAACCTAAACCATTACATTTTCCATCTTATGCTGATAATCTCCATTTCCATTTTTTTTTCTTTCTTATCCAACTCTCTCTCTGTTAAGTACAGAGAACACAATTCTTGGTGAGTACTTTGTGAAAGAGAAAACACCATAGAGAGTGCAAAATGCTTATCCAGCCAGACTTATAACACAGTCAACCCCTAAAGAATAATTATTCACTGGGTGTATGAGATGCAAAAAACAATGAAGTTAATATGGATGAGAAGATCTTATATAGCTTCTTCCTTACTATACATCACCCCAATGCATGTATTTAATAACAATTGGAACGTTGATTGTCGTAAATTATACACTGCGAACATTGTTATTAGCACGCCAAGCTGCTGGGCAATTCACCGTGTCTTCCTCCTCTTTTCGCATCTCATTCCGCACATACACACCATCTTTTAGGCATGGATTGTGACCCCAAATGTGAGGTATAATACATTTCTTTTAGATATCGAGAAGTAACAATCCTGCCAATGTAGCATTTGCTACTCAAAAGGTGCCGATAAGCATTATGGTGAACTCATGAAGAGGTTGAGATTCTTCGTTCAACGGTAAAAGTCTCGCCGTTTGATTCGTTTTGTTTCAAAGGTGCGCAGTTCGTTGGCAAGAGGTGTATAGGGTTAGTCCCTTAAGATAGAATTACTTCTTTTATTTCCTTAATGGAAAATCATATCTATGGGAATTTCATAAGATAAATTCTATGTAAAGATGGATCCACATTATCAAAAATTTGATTATCGAAACCTTCAACAAATCAACAAACAAAAAAATTACTTTGTTATCAGCCTTGTTTAAATTTAAAAGTTAGTTTAAAGGTAATGATTATCTTTAAATTTGAAGTTAAGTTAAAGCTTTAAACTGGTTTGAACCTTAAGGCTTTGAAGCTGACTTAAAGTTTATGACTTATGGCTGGCTTTAAGTTTGCAACTGACTTAAAGCTTATGCGGCTAGCATTTAGGCTTCAAGTTAAATTAAACCCCTAAGCACGTTCAAAGCTTATTGCTAACTTTAAGTTTGAAGCTAAATTAAGGCTTAAACCTGGTGTGAATCTTAAGGCTAGCTTTAAGCTTCCTGGCTAGAAGCTTAAGGCTTGTTCTTTTTAAAAAATATATTTTGTCAAAATATTTGAGACTAACTTGATAGTTTGGATTTACCTTAACTGAAAAGAATCTTTCGACTTGAATTTCCAAAAATTTCATAATTTAAAAAATTTTAGATTAAAAAATGTTTAAAAACACTTTGGGATTTTCCATTCTTGGAACACAAAGAGTTGCGAAACGAACATTTAATGAGTTTATATCTGGGATAAAACATACTAAGAGTACAGACAAATTTTATTATCTTCTTTCATAAGAACTTCTCAAAAGTTTGACGCTATCGCAATACTAATGACGTTATTGCAAATTTCCCAGTTTAGGTTAATTGTTTCTCAACTTTTTGTCAAATTTCTGAGCATACACTTCTATTTAAAACTTATTAGATAATTATAGTAAAATGCAAAGAAATTTTTAATAGACAATGAACCTTGCATAATAATCTAGAATTCAATGGAAGATGATGATAAGTTATAAACACGTATTTAAGTCCTTATAAGAATCCTGTAAACATTCCCATTCAACTTCAATTACACAATTTGTGAACTTCTAAGAAATAGTAGCAAATGTAAAAGCATTTGGCCTCAGTACCCTCACTTCTTGTTGTTCAATATACTGCATTTTGTGTATAACACATTCATATCTCATGGTAAAATCCATCTCCTTTTGGAAGCCATTGCAACGTGTAATTCAACAGCCCAGAATCCAATGACGATGCTGTGTCGTCTTCAATGGGGAGGAATACATACAGCCCAGAATAACAGATATGGCAAGCAGTGTGAGATACTCAGAGACTTATGCCAACAATACAACAAGTACAGAAGAGGAGGAAAGTGAAGAGGATTAACTATATTTATGTTATGCTACTTCTCCTAATATCTATTATAACTACAAAGTACTTCCAAGTTACAGAGTATGCATATGAAAATAAGACGATGAACATGAGGATGATAATAAATATTAAATTATTCAAGTAAACAGAAATTACAATATAAAATAGCATTTTGGAATGATGCAAGGGAGGGTGAACAAATTACATTCAGTCAAATATGCATATATATTTATAGACGGAAAATGGAGGAAATTGATAGTGAAGAGGGGAACTAAATTCCATTAATCCAGTGAGTAAATTGTATTTTGTCTGAAAGCGAAAGATTGTTCATACAGTTCTTATAGATATATTGGATCTTAGACTATTATATATAAAAGGTTTTTCTCTGCAGAGGAAAATTCTCAAATTAACAACAACCTTTCCTTGGGCATAATTATCGAAGGTAAGTAAGTATATATAGATATTTTCTCATTTCATTCTTTGTGCATTCAATTGAGAGAGTTTATACGGAAGAAAATATTGCAAAGATTGAATTGAACATTCACTGGAAAGTTTCTTTCTTCATCATCATTTATACCACAATGACTCTATTATAAGGAATTGGTTTGTTGCCTCCTTCATCGAAAATGGCCTCACATTAGATGGAATGCTATACACCAACACGAAAACGTGACTAACTCTTGACACTCTTGTTAATATTGTAAAATCACTGCCTGAGAATCATAAAACATGTGTGGAATCTTCCTATGCAAAATACATGAGGCCAAAAGTGAGTATCAAGCACCCACCACAATATATAAACAAGAAGGTTGAATATCATTTGCAGAATGAGATAAGGAAATAATCAATTTCTCAGCATTTGAGATTCATGGAAGGAATGTGAGATGTTTAGCGAAAATTCATTCACATGGGTTTGTTATGGAATAGAGGAGAAATGCCAAAACATCAATAAATCCAACTTATATGAGCAACTGGCTATGCTCTTTTGCCATAGCACAAAAGCCCCATTGGCGAGGAAAAACATGTGAGATTGAAAGAGCCACACACAATCCATCCAATTCGTACCACTTCTTCATTCACGTGTGTTATTAGTTTAAACTTTTATGATGACGATAATAATAAACATATTACAAGTTTTGCTACTTGAAAACAACCAAAGTGAAATCCACTTGTGAGCCTCAGGTAAACTTTATATTATAGTACTGTTTGGTATTAAACCTCCTTTTCAACTTTGGTTATAGAGTGAGTAGAGTATAAATTACAACTAAAACTTGATAAATATATTTACATTTGCTCTGTCACGGCGGTAAAGTGGGGGATATAAGTACCATTGAGAAGGTCTCATTAAAATCCATTTCAACTCCCATGGATGAGAAAATGCTTTTTTGTACATAATCTAAAATATTTAACCTGTCTTATTAATATATGAAAGAGAATTGATCTCTTTCTCCATACCATATGTTTTTTATTTCATGTTTGGATTTTTAATGTTGTTTGTTTCTTGTTCTTTTCACCCACTTCAATAAACAAGAAATTCTTCATTTCATTATAAACGAAAAAAAACAGCAAAAAGAATTTAGTACAATATAATGTAGTAATATAAGAATTTGTTGAATACGCGGAATTGTAAAATGATTATTGTATGTGAAATTGACGTGAGGATTAATTACACCATAAGCCACAACTAATTAATCTCAACAGTGTGTACCTCAATATGAGCATTTTCGCAGTATTAAATTCCGCATTTTCTCTCTTTCACCCCCCTTCGGCAAGTGAGCCATACACTCTCTTTTAAAATACACTAACAGATACAGTATATCAGGGCGCACCACAAAACGCAATTGAAGTGCCTTTTGAACGTTATTTTATTAACAACACAACAATGCAAAAACATAACAAACTATGCTATGAATGATGAATAACGACGGATGAAACAGTTTGCCGCATCATTTAATCATAAAATTGGATATAGCGAGCATCGGGTATATTAATGCACGCTGTAAAATATATGTGGTGCATATAGTAAAATAATAATTCTTCACAAAACATATACACAGACTATTTTAAATGTACAAAAGATATATGGGTAGCACATAATTCAGCGTATTTTATTATTATTTCACATTCAATAAAAAGCCAATTTTAATCATCATTAGCAGAAGAATGCATTCAAAGCTCTGTTATTTAATTAATTACCATCATAAATTAATTCACAAAATGAACTTACAACAAATTATGCAAATGTCGGCATCATTCTCTTTTGTGTTGAACATTCACAACCTCTGAACAATCAATTGAATGCTTATAAATATTTCTTTGCCACTTCCTCCCACCTTCATCTCATTCACGTGATAATAAGTAACACCTCGTAATAAATTGATTATGAAAATGAGCCAATTTGAAAAGTGATATAATAACCATTAATAACCAAGATTATATATATATAGAATATATCAATATGGTATTTCATAAAGTGTACAATTTGTGCACTATCTTCACCTCCTTCTTCCTTCTTTTACCATTCTCACAGCTAATAAACCGAATAAACCTATTAACCCTTATAATGGGTGGACTTGAACATGTCATATAAATTACTTTTTTAGTGGTTCACCTCTTTAGAACCAATAAATGTGACATATTAATGACTTTATTTAACTGTGTGATTGTCAAATAACAAATCACTTGGTGAAAACACACCAAACACTCAGTTTACAGTCAAATAACGTATTAATTCTGCAATTTTACGACACACCACAGGATACTTATAAATATTTAAAATATTCGATAATTTCCACATATAAATTTTCCAAAATAAATAATTCTGATATGAAATTCAATGTCCATAAAAGAATTGAGGGCTATGCAATGAGAAACGATAAATATGTATGTACATATATAATATAAAAAAATTAATCTAAAAAAAACATAATTAGAACATTTTTATGAACTTAATGCATGTTATATTAGTGTTTGAAATACACTGTTTGAGAATAGAAAATCATAAAAACGCTAAGTCTGACCGGAGAATTAGATTAAATTCGGGGTAAAGTAGGTTGAAAACGGTTGAAATAGGAATAAATCAGGAAAATACTGATTTAAAATTGGTCAAAAATAATTTTAAACGGTTAAATTAAGTTAATGGTGCTGTCAGACGACAACAGTTCAGTCAAGAGATTCTTACGGTTGAAAAATATAATATATTTATTGGCATTTTCCAGTGGAAAATCATCAAATTTCCACTCATACATATCTTGTCTATTTTTCATTACTGAAGAATTTGTAGAAGCAATTTTTCGGAAAAACTCAATATTAAGTGCAGAAAATGCCGTTCAACAGAAGCTTAAGTACTTAAAATAAATGATCAATCGCCTGATTCGATTGAACGGCATTATCTGCACTAATATTGTGTTTTTCCGGAAAATTCCTTTTACAGATTCTTTAATAATGCAGAACATACAGGATTTGAGTGGAAATTTGATGATTTTCCACTGGAAAATGCCATTAAATAGCTTTCAATAGTAAGAAATTGTTAACTGAAGTGTTGACGTCTGATAGCGCCATTATGGATGACTTCACCCTGACTAACTCCACCATACATTGTAACCGTTGTAACCCGAATAAGCTTTATCTTGGTAGTGAAAATATCACAAATTGTGATTAAAGTATTAAGAAATCAAATTTAGAATGTTTGTTTTGATTTATTTTAATTTATTCTCCTATGAACTACAGATATTTAAAGCTACATTTTTAGTTTTTATTAAAACAATGACTGAATCGACTCAATGAATCTTTCTAGTAGTGATCACTAAAGGGTTAACTTTTGTTGTTAATGCAGTATATATCTGGTGAAATACATCAAGCGATATATCCCTCTTTACTCCCTGTGTCTCCGCTACATATTGACAGTCAATTGATTTTAAATTTTCTCTCTGTGCTTTTTATGCCTTTTTCACTGCACTTTATATAATATTATTCCATACCACACTCGACTACACCATGAGAGATAAATTGCACCCATCTCACCCAATGGGATAGAGTAATGAAAAGTGCAAATATGTGAAATTGATGTGGCAGAAAGAGACACTAGAGCTTACATGAGCGGCAACACGGCTCACGAAGGGTATAACAAAAAAAGACATCCACATGAGAGAGAGAAACATTTAGTAAATTTATTCAGTCATTTTATTCATTGGAATAAAAGCGAAGAGAGCAAGTGGAGGAGAAAAAAAATTGTTGCTCTCACCTTATATGGATGTCCTTTTTGTCTTTATCTTATTAGTCGCTGGAATGGTTGTATCTCTTGTGACTTTGTTGGTGGTTTTCTCTTTGGGTGCCTGTGCTGCAGTTATTTATTTCTTGTTGCCCCGTTGTTCAATATAAATGATGATTGTTGTTCTGGTCGCACAGAACAAAAAGGTGAGCACCTTGTGTTGCTTCTCATTCTTTATCTTGGCTTGTGAGACTCTCTTCATTTTATTTATTTCCTCCTTTTGTAGCCAACCTTTTTTGCCCACCATTCGCAACCTTCCACCTCTTATTGCTTCTTACATTGGCATTTTATTCGCATGTTTTGGTCATTTTTTTCTTCACCATTTTCTCATCTTCAGTAATTCCTTCCACAAGTCACAATATTCATAACATATACGATGCATCACAATAAAATTACCAATTTCTTTTACACGCCTTCACGATCGTGAGGAGCAAAAAAAGGGAGACACCCAAGTGTTAATTGTGACATAAAAGAAAGTGATAATCATTTTTTCTCCTCAATAGGAGAAACCACCAAGAGGAAACCTCTAACACGATACAACTTCTTGTTATTCCTCCTCCTTCTTTTGCCATTTAAATCTCATTTCATGATCTTGTTGGTGCGCGGACGGTTGAGGAAAAAAAATTGTCTCGTACCCTCATCTCTTAATTATTCACATTAACTTGCCACAAAGGTGGAAGACAGAAATCTTAACAGCATCATGAATTGAGATGCATGGGGAAAAGAAAACTTCATCGACATATCAAGGTGTGTTCTTTCACTCGCGCTATCAATCCATCTATCTTTTTGTGGGGCTCTCTTGATGTCTCGGAGCATCTACTGTTAATGTCAAGTTTCAAACTTATTTTCTCTCCCCGCCCCAATTCCAACCTTCTCATGCCCATTCTCATTTAACCCACAAGAGTGGAACAACTGAAAAACTTCTGCAGAAGGCTGCAAGTGAAATGGGCACCTTGGCGGTGAGGCAAGAGCAGCAAGACATATAAATGAGAATGAGGTTTAGAATTTTAAGAATATTGAAAATTTGAAACTCACGAACTTTCTTTTAAAAGCAAGTTAAGATGTT
>CAKKOB020002935.1:0-10653 GCA_918844115.2 Phlebotomus perniciosus
ACTTGGGAAATAGAAGTTCCCTTCTTATAAGATAATTTCCTATCTTACTGATAAAATGTTGAGAAATTCAGACTCTCCTTCTTTGAAATAACTGATATCAGTTTTGTTCTTCTACTGAAAGGAAATACAGTGAATAATGACTACCGAAAGACAAGAAGAATCTTTAGAAAACGATGTGGAAACTATGCAAGTATCAATGCACAAAAATATCAGTTACTGCAATATAGAGAAACTTCCTTTCCAGGGATGTTGGCTGGAAGTTTTGGAAAATGAGGCGATACATCGTGGTTCTTATGAGCTTCCTGGGCGTCTTCAGTATCTACTCCAACAGAGTCTGTCTCAGTGTTGCAATCGTGGCAATGACGAAACCCTTTAATGTAACTCTTTCAAATGGAACGATCATTGAAGATCAACACTTTGACTGGAATTCCAAGCAACAAGGACTCGTTCTCAGTTCCTTCTACTACGGTTATATCTGGACTCAGATTCTTGGAGGTATTTGGGCTTCAAGATTTGGCGGTTATTACGTAAGTTAAGTACTGAAACTTTCAGTAAATGTTAGTGAAAAAAAAATTTTTATTTAGGTTTTCGTTTGTGGAGTTGGAGGCTCATGTTTAATGGGACTTCTAGCTCCAGTTGCTGCATCAACCAATCTTTATCTGCTGATGACTGTTAGAATTATTGCAGGTCTTTTTGAAGCAGTCATCCTACCGTCATTACATGAAATCTTGAGCCGTTGGGCGCCCGTTTACGAACGATCCCGAATGGCTAGTTTCTGTCTTATGGGTTGCTACGGAGGAATTATTGTATCTATGCCTCTGGCGGGTGTTATAGCCTCAAATTTGGGATGGGAGATCGTTTTTTATTTCTTTGGAGTTCTCGGTGTTGTCTGGTGTATCCTTTGGGGTATACTTATCAGACCATATCCAGAAAAGGACACCTACATCACTAAAGAAGAAGCAGCGTACATCATCAAGAGTATAGGAAATGAGGCTGATCAGAATAAGAAAATTGTTCATCCACGGAAGAAAATCCTAACATCGACAGCAGTTTGGGCAATTATCATATCGGAATTCGCGGAAAACTGGTCATATATTACTCTCCTAACTCAACTACCAACATTCCTTAGTGGTAAAGTAATTTCTTTATCAATTCTTTTTTGCATTGTCTGATAGTTTCGTCCTTTATAGACATAATTGGACTTGGAGTTGAAGCTTTGGGAATTGTTTCGGCTATTCCTTACTTGACCAGAAGCTGCTTCCTCGCCTTTGGAGGATACTTGGCTGATTGGTGTCAAATCAAGAGATATCTAACAACTGAAGAAGTTCGTCGGTACTTCTGCTGTGGAGGTTTCGTAGCATTAATAGCTTCAATACTTCTGGCGGCTTTCCTCCAAAATTCAGTTGTTGTCGTCCTCTTTCTAACATTGACTGTGGCTTTTGGCGGGTTTACTGTTATTGGACATATGTAAGAAATTGTTTCAAAACATCTTTCTTTTATCTCAATCATTTCTTGTTTTCAGGATTAACCCGCTTGATTTAGCACCAAATCACGCCTCAGTCATCTTTGGGATATCCAATACAGTTTCTACTATTGGCGGGATTATCAGCCCATTGCTAACAGGGGCTGTTGTTACTGATAAGACCAAAGAACAATATTTGATTATCTTATGTATTATTGCGGCTATTAGTGTGGTTGGGTGCGTCGTTTACTGGTTCACTGCCAGAGGAGAATTGCAACCATGGGCTATTTCATTACCAAAAGAAACTGGATTATCCCTTAATGTTAAGGAAAAACAGAATAAAGATAGTGAATCTGAGTAACAAATAGTGGAATCTGTAAGAATTCCACTAAAACAGCTCAACAAAAATTTAAATTGTCTGTTTAATTAGATTTCTTCATGATCTAAAAAAGATTTTAATTTTTTTTGAGTCTTATGTTTTATTATGTATGAAATTATAATAGAGGACGAAATTAATAATTATTTCAACTAGTATGCTTATTGTCAATGATAAAATTACTATTATAAGCGTATAATAAAAACATAGTTATTTTTCCGAATATTCAGAAATCAGTGTTTTATTACCTATAGCCGATAATACGTCATCTACGTCATAGATTTAAAAATTCCGTTTATGTTCGGAATATTCTCGCGAAAGTAAATATTTTAAAATTCGCATTATAATATTGTCGTAAACTCACCAATTATTATCATCCCCTCCATTTTCTGAATTTCTCTATCTAATAAGATAAGAAAATCGTAAATAGATAAAATGAGGAGTAACCACTCTCACTTCTCCATCGTAATAATTCCATGTTAATCTTGTTCAGACGTTTAAAGAATAAAGACCAAATCGACCAAATTAACAATGACCACTTCTTTGGATGGACCTATACAGATCAGGTAAATCCATAAGAAAATCCTTTATATTTTGTAACAATTTTTTTTTCTCTAGAGATATTGGCTGGAAGTTCTGGAAGCTGAGACGATACTTCATGGTGTTAATGACCTTTTTTGGATTCTTCAGTATCTTCTCCAACAGAGTTTGTCTCAGTGTTGCGATAGTGGCCATGACAAATAAATTTAATGTGACCTTAGAGAATGGAACATTGATCGAGGATCAACACTTTGATTGGGATTCTAAGCAACAAGGAATTATTCTCAGTTCCTTCTATTACGGCTATATCGGAACCCAACTTCTTGGAGGTGTTCTGGCTTCAAAGTTCGGTGGTTACTACGTGAGTTTGAATACGTTAATCTTCGAACAAATTCAAGAACGTGATAATAACTCGAAACTTTTATGATACTGTGAAAGTACTTGAAGTGCAAGGTTATCTTATATGGTTATAGATTTTTCTCTTTGGTGTTGGAGGATCATCTCTAATGGCTCTTCTAACTCCTGTTGCAGCATCTTTCAACATTTATATGCTAATGACCGCTCGAATACTCGAAGGACTCTTCGAGGGAGTCAATTTTCCAGCCATGCACGCTCTCCTCAGTCGCTGCGCTCCGGTTTATGAACGATCCCGCATGGCAAGTCTCTGCGTTGCCGGTTGTTATACAGGAATAGTGATCACGATGCCCTTATCAGGAGTTTTGGCATCCAACTTGGGATGGAGGAGTGTTTTCTACTATTTTGGTGGCTTCGGAGCTCTCTGGTGTGTAATATGGCTGTTGTTCATAAGACCAACTCCAGAGAATGATTCCTTCATTACTAAAGAAGAAGCCAATTATATTGCCGATAGCTTAGGAAATGAATCTGAAGAGAAGAAAATTGTTCATCCTTGGAAGATGATTTTAACATCAACGGCTGTTTGGGCTATTATTGTATCGCATTCTGCACTAAACTGGAACTTTAGCACCCTTATTACCCAACTACCGACTTTCCTTACTGGTAAAGATTTTCATCATCAACTATCATATTTATTTAAGGCAACTCTTCTCTGCAAATTGCTCAGAGCATTGGGCTAGGAATCTCGGGTTCAATCCTGAATGGGATTTTATTAAAGCTAAATATTTTTTACTGAAATAAGAATACTATTCATTAATATATATATATATATAATTTTCTTCCAGATATCCTTCAACTTTCGGTTCAGACATCGGGAATTGTCTCAGCTATTCCATACTTGACAATGAGTTGTTTCTTAGCTGTTGGTGGATATATTGCTGATTGGTGTCAAATAAGAGAATTACTCACTACAGGACAAGTTCGTCGATACTTTAATTGTGGAGCTTTTCTCTTCCAAAGTCTCTTCATCGTGTTGGCAGCATTTCTCTACAATTCTGTCGTTGTTATCCTCTGCCTCACCCTCATGGTTGGTTTAGGAGGATTCGCTAACATTGGATTCACGTAAGTTGTTACATAAAAGTTTTAACTTATGACAAAAAATTTTTCATTAGAAAACCATCAAATTTATAAATAGAAATCAGTAACTATTTGCATTAGAAAAAAATTTAAATTAAATCATTTAGCTTTCAAAATTAATAACAACACCTAAATTTTTCATTCATAATTTTACATTGAAATCATCATTTTTAGGATCAATCCCCTCGATTTGGCACCTAAACACGCTTCAGTAATTTTCGGAATATCCAACACAATTGCAAGTATTTCGGGCATTGTAGGGCCTTTATTGGCTGGCTTAATCGTTACTGATAAGACCAAAGAACAATGGCAGATTGTCTTCTTAATCATTGTGGCGATCAACGTAGTTGGAACGCTTTTTTACTGGTTCTTTGCCAAAGGAGAACTGCAACCGTGGGCTGTTGAAACACCCATTGACTCAGGGAAATCATATCATGATGACGGAAACTTGGACGAAGATAAAAGAGAAAAAAAAGGAAAGACGTCATAATTAAAGAGGAAAATTGTAATAACTTCCCCAAAAAAATATTTAAAGATTTTGTCATTGCACTTGTTTAGTATACACATGAAATAACCATTTGAAATGGTGTTGCAGTATTGGTACTTTGATATATTATAATTAGGAGACTGAATAAATGTTTTAAAAAATATTTAATGTTTTATTTCAAGAAATTTGCTATGTAGGTAATTAAGGGTACTGTGTATTAAATACTAACTTGAATGAATTTTTCTATAATATAAGTAGTCATATTGCTTTTGGTAAAATGCCTTGATTCCATTAATTGATTTTGCCGATAAAAAGTCGAAGTTAGGAGAACTTTGTATGGAAAGTACCAAGAGGGGGTGGAGGATGCCATCCCCTATAATGTAAAATTATAGGGTACATTACTGTAATCGACTCCATCATACATTGTGAGCCACTGGTAAAAATGTCTAAAATGCTCAAAAAAATAGGTAAATTTGTATGTTAGGTACCAGATATTTAGGGGAGGTGAGGGAAGTTTACATATGGCCTATGTCTTAACTTGAGGTGCTCTCTATAACCATACCTAATTTCAGCCAGATCGGTTCAGCGATTTGGCCGTGATGTGTGTTCGCACTGACACTCAAACAGACACACACAGAAAAATTTTGAAGATGGGTATTTTCGGACTCGTGAAATCATATCCGGTCGAGATTAAGTGGTTTGGGGGATATCTGGCTAATTCAGACATGCACTCTCTATACTTTATATATTATATAATATTTAGATGGTAAATTTTAAAAGTACATATGTAGGATGTTATGAAAGATTACTATTTCTAGGCGTTTAATGTAGGTAATAAAAAATTGTTATTCTTCCAAACGTAATAGATTAAAAAATATTCATTTTATGTTTGGAATATTCTCGCGAATTTATTTATTGTCGTAAACTCACCAATTATCATCCCCTTCATTTCACGGGATTTTTCTACCTAATGAGATAAGATGTTCGTAAATGTTATATTTATGTAGATAAAACGAAGACTAATCGCTCATTACTTCTCCATCGTAATAATCCTACTTCAATCTTGTTCAGACATTTACAGAATAAAGATCAATTTAACAATGACGAATTCTTTGGGTAATGAACCTATACAGACCAGGTAAATCCATAAGAAAATCCTTATACCTAATATGTGTAATATTTTATAATAATTTTTTCTCTAGAGATATTGGCTGGAAGTTCTGGAAGCTGAGGCGATACGTCGTGGTGTTTATGACATTCTTTGGATTATTCAGTATCTATTCGATTAGAGTTTGTCTCAGTGTTGCCATAGTGGCCATGACAAATAAATTTAATGTGACCTTAGAGAATGGAACAGTGATCGAGGATCAACACTTTGATTGGGATTCTAAGCAACAAGGAATGATTCTATCTTCATTCTTCTACGGATACATCTGGACCCAAATTCTGGGAGGTGTTCTGGCATCAAAGTTCGGTGGTTATTACGTGAGTTTATATACGTTAATCTTAAAACAAATTCTATGAAGATAAGAAGCTGAAACTTTTATGATTCGGTGAAGGTACTTGAAGTGCAAGGTTATCTTATGGTTATAGATTTTTCTCTTTGGTGTTGGAGGATCATCTCTAATGGCTCTTCTAACTCCTGTTGCAGCATCTTTCAACATTTATATGCTAATGACCGCTAGAATACTCGAAGGACTCTTCGAGGGAGTCAATTTCCCAGCCATGCACGCTCTTCTCAGTCGTTGGGCTCCGGTTTATGAACGATCCCGAATGGCTAGTCTCTGCATTGCCGGTTGTTATACAGGAACAGTGATCACAATGCCCTTATCAGGAGTTCTGGCATCCAACTTGGGATGGAGGAGTGTTTTCTACTATTTTGGTGGCTTTGGTGCTCTCTGGTGTCTACTATGGTTGCTCTTCATAAGACCAACTCCTGAAAATGATACCTTTATCACTAAGGAAGAAGCCAGTTATATTGCCGAGAGCTTAGGAAATGAGTCTGAAGAGAAGAAAATTGTTCATCCTTGGAAGATGATTCTAACATCAACGGCTGTTTGGGCTATTGTTGTATCGCATTCAGCTCAAAACTGGGGCTTCGATACCCTTATTACCCAACTACCGACCTTCCTAACTGGTAAAGATTTTTATCATCAACTATCCTATTTATTATAATATATCTATATATTTAAAGCAACTTTTATATTCTCATTTTATAAGCTATTATGTCAAGATTTTCTTACTGAAATATTATAATACATATACCGGCAAGAATACTATACAATTTAATAGTATTAAAATATTCAATTTCCTTTCAGATATCCTTCAACTTTCGGTCCAGACATCAGGAATTGTCTCAGCTATTCCATACTTGACAATGAGTTGTTTCCTAGCTGTTGGTGGATATATTGCTGATTGGTGCCAAATAAGAGGATTCCTCACTACAGGACAAGTTCGTCGATACTTTAATTGTGGAGCTTTCCTCTTCCAAAGTCTCTTCGTCCTGTTGGCGGCATATCTTTACAATTCCGCTGTCATAATCCTCTGCCTCACCCTAACAGTAGGTTTGGGAGGATTCGCTAACGTTGGATACATGTAAGTGGTTACATATCGGTGTTGTCACACGACAGAAATTTATCCAGCGAAAAACCTTGAAATTTCAATATAGAAATCAAACTCTTACTTTTTTTTTTACCTTTTCTGCTAAAAAATAATAATAATTCGTACAGTTTTTTTTAAAAGACATTCAAACACCCTAATTTTTTTTAAATAAATTTTTATATATATTTTTAATTCATCATAACTTTTAGGATCAATCCCCTCGATTTGGCACCTCAACACGCTTCAGTAATTTTCGGAATATCCAACACAATTGCAAATATTCCGGGAATAATAGCTCCCTTCTTGGCTGGCTTAATCGTTGCTGATAAGACCAAAGAACAGTGGCAGATTGTCTTCTTAATCGTTGTGGCGATCAACGTAGTTGGATTACTTTTTTACTGGTTCTTTGCCAAAGGAGAACTTCAACCGTGGGCTGTTGAAACACCCATTGACTCTGGGAAACCGTATCATGATGACGAAGATAATACAGTTGAAAAAGGAAAGGCGTCATAATTAAGGAGAAAAATCGTAATGACTTAGTTTTGGTTTTTCGTCAAATTTTTAACAGATATCTGAAGATTTAATCATTCAGCTTGTTTTGTAAAAATGTGTGTACTAGAAATGGTGTTGTTGTTTACTTTGATATTAATTAGGAGGATGATTACGCGGTCAAATTATTTTCTGAAGTCATTAAATACTTTAAAAACTATTTATTGTTTTTTTTTTTTAAGAAACATGCTACGTAATAAGGGGTCTAACCTGTACGCATATGAGTCATAATGCATCCAGTACAACTTATCTTATATTTTCGACTCTTAAAACTACTGGTTGGACATTATAATAGAATTTACTGCAAGAACATTAGTAATATTCTCGCAAATAATCAGAATATTCGCATTCCTTTGTTGTCACAAACGCGTTCATTATCTCCTCTAAATTTTTCAAGAATTTTCTAACTATAAAGAGATAAGATATAGGTAATATAATATATGCAGACAGATAAAGTGAGCAGTGATAGCTTGTCGCTTTTTCGCAACAATCTCAAATTAATCTTATACAGGCTTTGGGAGAGTAAAGATCAATTTAACAATGACGACTACTCCTGACATTGGAACTTTAAAGACCAGGTAAGAGTGAAGGACAATTCCCATAAAAATAGTACATAGGTATGTATTTAACAAATTTCTTTCTAGAGTTATTGACTGGAAGTTCTGGAAGCTGAGGCGATACTTCGTGATATTTATGTCATTCTTTGGATTCTTCAGTATATTCTCCAATAGAGTTTGTCTCAGTGTTGCAATAGTGGCCATGACGAATAAGTTTAATGTGACCCTAGAGAATGGAACAGTGATCGAGGATCAACACTTTAATTGGGATTCTAAGGAACAAGGAATGATTCTATCTTCATTCTTCTACGGATACGTCTGGACTCAAATTCTGGGAGGTGTTCTAGCTTCAAAATTCGGTGGTTACTACGTGAGTTTGAATACGTTAATCTTAGAACAAACGTATCAAGATAAGAAGCCGAAACTTTTATGATTCGGTGAAAGTACTTGAAGTGCAAGGTTATCTTATATGGTTATAGATTTTCCTCTTTGGTGTTGGTGGATCATCTCTAATGGCTCTTCTAACTCCTGTTGCAGCATCTTTCAACATTTATATGCTAATGACCGCTCGAATACTCGAAGGACTCTTCGAGGGAGTCAATTTCCCAGCCATGCACGCTCTCCTCAGTCGTTGGGCTCCGGTTTATGAACGATCCCGAATGGCAAGTTTCTCTTTCGCCGGTTGTTCTATAGGAACAGTGATCGCAATGCCCTTATCAGGAGTTCTGGCATCCAACTTGGGATGGAGGAGTGTTTTCTACTATTTTGGTGGCTTTGGTGCTCTCTGGTGTGTAATATGGCTGTTGTTCATAAGACCAACTCCTGAAAATGATACCTTTATCACTAAAGAAGAGGCCAATTATATTGCCGAGAGCTTAGGAAATAAATCTGAAGAGAAGAAAATTGTTCATCCTTGGAAGATGATTCTAACATCAACGGCTATTTGGGCTATTATTGTATCGCATTCTACACAAGCCTGGGGCTTCAACACTCTTATTACCCAACTACCAACCTTCTTTACTGGTAAAAATTTTCATCATCCCATTCACATTAAAAATTAAAACAGTTAGTAACATTATACTGATCAAGGTAAATTTTCTCTGCCCAAAATTGGGTAGTAGAGCATTGGGATACAAATTCCGGGGTCTAGGTTCGATCCCGGATAGGAATGTTTTCTTAAGAGTCTCATCAATTTTATTTTTAACTATTATAACTGGCAAGAATAATATAAAATTTAATAATTTTAATACCTACGATTTCATTTCAGATATCCTTCAACTTTCGGTCCAGACATCAGGAATTGTCTCAGCTATTCCATACTTGACAATGAGTTGTTTCTTAGCTGTTGGTGGATATATTGCTGATTGGTGTCAAATAAGAGAATTACTCACTACAGGACAAGTTCGTCGATACTTTAATTGTGGAGCTTTCCTCTTCCAAAGTCTCTTCGTCCTGTTGGCGGCATATCTTTACAATCCCACTGTCGTAATCCTCTGCATCTCATTCACAGTTGGTTTGGGAGGATTCGCCAACATTGGATATATGTAAGTTTTTACACAAAGATGTTGTCACATGACAGAAACTTTTTCAGTAGGAAACCATAAAACTTAAAATAGATATCAGTAACTTTTGTATTTTTCTTCTGGTTTTCCTGGAAATTTTTTTTAACCAATCATGTTTTAAAATTAGTGCTAAAATACTAATTCTTCTTTTTATTCTCTTCGTCACTTTTAGGATCAACCCCCTCGATTTGGCACCTCAACACGCTTCAGTGATCTTGGGAATATCCAACACAATTGCGAATATTCCGGGAATAATAGCTCCCTTCTTGGCTGGGTTAATCGTTGCTGATAAGACCAAAGAACAGTGGCAGATTGTTTTCTTAATCATTGTGGCGATCAACGTAGTTGGATTACTTTTTTACTGGTTCTTCGCCAAAGGAGAACTTCAACCTTGGGCGGTTGAAACACCCATTGACTCTGGGAAACCATATCATGATGACGGAGATAAAACAATTGAAAAAGGAAAGACGTTATATTAGGATGGAAAAAAATTACAGCTACAAAATTTAATGATGATTTAATGACATAGCGATGGTTTTTCTTCTTATCCTCATCAGATATATCTTTAAATTTTATCATTTAACTAATTTAGTGAGTGCTGAACCTTCGAAATATCCACTTGAAATGTCGTTGAAGTACTTTAATATAATCAGGAGACTGATAACGAGGTCAAATCGTGTTCTAAAGTGATTAAATGTTTAAAATGTATTTAGTGATTTATTTTAAGAGTATTTGGAATTGATTTTCAGTATTACTGATGGAAATAACGAGAATGCCGATGTTCCAGTGTGGAAACGGAAGCGATATTTGGTTTTCCTGATCCTCACATTGGGTTTCTTAAATGTCGCCTTCATGAGAAACTGTCTGGGAGTCGTTATAGTGGAAATGGCAGCTGTTAAGGAAGTTCTCCTGGCCAATGGAACTTTTGTGAAGGAGCAGGAATTTGATTGGGATACCAAGATACAGGGATTAATTCTAAGTACCTTTCCCTATGGTTATTTAACTTCTCAACTATTTGGTGGGATTAT
>CAKKOB020002936.1:0-10653 GCA_918844115.2 Phlebotomus perniciosus
CCCTTTCGAGCCTTTCATACAAAGATCCCCTATTTTTGACTTTTTATCTGTTAAATGAATCTTCTCAATCAATTTAACGAACCCATAGTTACTACACAATCCATAAACCACGCAAAGAGAGGCGCGAAGCGCCTCGTTCAATATAAATAGGATGAAAAAAATAAGCTGAGTTCAAGGGGGAGATATTATGGTCAGAAAGACGTACACTGCTTTCAGCAATTCCACATTTTGTTGAAAAGATCCCCAAAGATCCAATTCGAAAGCTTTGAAAAGCTTTCATCCTATCAATTTTATTTTCTATACAATCTTCTAAAGCTTTCTAAGTGAGCTTTCTAGAGCTTTCTATGACAGCTTTATAAGAAAGCTTTATAAAAAAGCTTTTTATGAAAACTTTCAAAAAAGCTTTCAAAAATAGCATTCTAAGTAAACTTTCTAAGAAAGCTTTCTATGAAAGGAACCTAAAGCTTTGTTTTATGAAGGGTTTCCAAATCTTTCTATGAAAGCTTCAAGAAAATCTGCAAAAGCTCTTCAGAATCTTCAAAAGCTTAACGAGAACTTCAAAAGTTCTAAAAATTATCCGAAAGCTTTACAAATTTTCCAGATTTTTTTTTAAAATGCTCATAATTTTCTCTAGAACTTTACATCAATTTTAGAAAGCTTTCAGGCTTTCAGCTAATCTTGATTACATTTTTCAAAGCTTAGGAATTTTCTTAAAAGCTCCTGAAACTTTTCAAAAAGCGTTAAAAAACTTTTAAGGCTCTGGAAGAACTTCCCAAAGCTCCAGCTCTTTCTTGGAAGTTCTCAAAATTACATGAAATATCTTAGCACTTCCACTCCCCATCTCAAAGCTAACACGTACTTCCATTCAATTGTACACCACTTCTGACCAAAATATCTCCCCTTTGGCTGAGTTTCATGTACATCACTTTTATGAAATCTCCCAACTTTGGTACAGAATAATAGTGGCCATCATTGGGAAAAAATTCCACTGAGAAGTTCCAATTGTAAAATAATTTGTCATCAATTGATTTACAGTGTTCTATAAACAATGGTTATTGACTTAAATTGAAGAAGGTGCACGCTAGAAAAAATAGAATTCACAGTAAAATTTTATTGTTCTCATCGTGTGTCTCTTTTTTTTCTCCATATATCACGAAGCTTGAGATATCTGAAAGGGCTTATTGTTTTGCAATAAAACCATACACGGTGGAATACATTGAATTTTTTCGCAGCTTTTTTTGGGTCATCTGCACTGTCAGCAATAAATAACACTGTATACAAAGAGGTGACTTTCTATTATTCCTTATTTTCTTCACCTTAATTGATCTTTCAATTCCATTCGCTTCATGGCTTTTTATCTTTTCGTGCAGAATCTATTTGGTATTCTTTTCGCGTTCAAGCAATTTTCGACAATATTTTCCAGCACACAAATGCGGAAATTAATCTATTGAAGTGACACTGCGCGGAGCTAGAGTGGCTTGTAAAAGGTTGTTGTAACTGAAAGTGTCGTATTTTATGAGTCGAAAAAAAAAAAGATTAATAACATGAGCATTGGTTACCAGGCAAAATCGTGAAAGAAAATACCCATTGTTGCAGAGAGTCGTAAGAATGCAACTGAAATGCATTCACCCAATTTATTTGTGTGTAGGAACGATCACCTTTTTGTGGTTTCTGATCACTTGAGCAGTTTCTCTGTGCGCGACCCAATTGCATTGAAAATTTTCTTATTTTTTCCTCTTCTTTTTCTCATTATTGCCTCTTCTACCAGACAATAAAGAGATGAATTGATTAACCGTAAAGGTTGTAAAGTGAATCCTTTTAGTGTGTCAATACAACCGAAAAAAAAGAACGTTGAGACGCAACAACGCATCTTGCACGATAAAAGAAAGGTTCAGCATCATTTCAACGGCAGTTGGTGATCTTTTTTTTATTTATATTTCTTTTAAAAGAAAAAGAGATTAAATTGTGAGAAAAAAAGATATCCACTGACATTATTTTATGTGCATTTAGACATTTAATTAATGGTCCTGCTTAGCCAGTTTTGCCATTTTATTTGAACTCTTTCTCGCGCTCCTCCGAAGAGGTGCATGCAATCTTGTACCTCATGAGTAGAGATCACGTAGCGATCTCCCCGTGATCGCGCCCACCAGAGCGCGATCGCTCTTTTTTCTGTACCAATCTCGTCCACGTTTCAAATGACTCTCACACACCAGTGACGCCAGGCTTAATGAATCATGGAATCAATATATACGCCCTGAGACAGCCAAGAGAGCCTCCATCAGCATTTTCATGAGACTCGCTTCGACTGGTTTTTGCGGTACAGAAAAAAAGCTAATATCAAGATGAAATTTGTTGCTATACATCGAAGAAATTAATACTCTTTATAAGAGGGAAAAAGAATGGCATGGAAAAGCTCAGCGCCAAGATTGCTCCATCTTGTAATTTTCAGCAAAACACCATACACTTAAGAGTGCTTGTGAAATCTCCTTTAGCCATTTTAATTGTATCCAACGAGAAGTTGAGAAAAAATAAACTCAATTAGTCGCATTTTCCATCCTTCATTTCTCCTATGGCCACGTTTGAGAAGCTCTAAAGCACTTGAGATACATTGAAGATTAAAGTATCATGACTTGTTTTGTGCTTCGAAAATTTTTAATCACATTCACCTTAATCACTTGTGTAATTCTGGTGCGATTTGGAATAACCCGTAATCTGTCGCGAGTGATAAGAGAATCACTTGCTTTATATCACAGCCACCGTAATGTTATTTCAATAAACAGGGGGCAAAGTGTTTTGTAATTTAATGACTTCTTAAATACTAAAGTTACATCAGCTTCAGCAAATTTAACTTCCATCAAATACAAGTGCTAAAAGCTCTTGCTATGTATAGGTAACTAAAAACTAAGCAGACGATAAGCTATTGGACTTAATGCCTTCCAATACGCAACTTTGTTTAATCATCAACCTAAGTATTATTTTGTACCTATGTATAAATTGTTTATTATTTTCATCTAAAAAGTTGCAAAATTCACGATGGGAATGCGAAGATTTAACAGAGAGTCACAAAACTAAACTTTCTCAACAATGTGCATAAAATTGCCATGCAGGAGAGATTTTAAAGCGTCTGACAATTTAAAGGAAAATTTATCTTCTGCCAGAATTCCGCCAATTCCTCTTCCTAGTCGATCCAAAAGTTAAAACATCAAACTTCACCCATAGCACGTGTTTGCAACTGTAGATAACTAAAAATTGCACCACAGAAGTAAATTTTTTATGTTTTATACTAACTAGTCGTGTGTTTGGTGCTCTGCCAAATAAAATATCTTAAAGGGGCTTGACACTCCTTTTCAGCATCGTCATCTTCAAAAGAGAAAACTAAGGACAGACACAAGTCTTGCATGTGGCGGCGAAAAATAATGTGAATTCTAAATTGCATTTCAAATGAAATTGCGCCGAGGTTTTTGCAATAGAGAAAAACGGTGAATTTCTCATCTGAAAAATCAATTTTTGCTTCAAAAAAGAAATTTTTATCTGATCATACGAATTAACGCTTTCCTCCAATTATTTCTGCCTGCCTTTTTTACGATGGTGTCTTGTACTGTCGTACGTAAAAGTGACACAATCTCAGAGACATGCAATTGCAATGCACTCTCTAAAATTGCACTGCAGTGACACCTAATGAGTTTCTCTCTGTGTATCAAGTCTTGAATTTTATTTGCATCAGAAACCACACACAACAGCTCACAAAACAACACTTAAGCGCCATTGAATTGGGACAATAGTTCGGTGACACCATCGTAAATTCACTCAAACATGTTGCTGTTTTTGTTAAGAAGCAAAAAATATATTATATATATTGTACGTTATACGGTTATACCGACTCTTTTTCTAAAATTCATCAATGCAAGTCATATGGGGAGGTTTCGGAGGTTTTTAGAGTCGTGCCACCAGAAAGTCATCCATTTATACTCAGCATTTAAGTCAGAGTTCAAGAGAAACTCCCTATTTTATCGAGCCTATAATCCGCAAATATCGATAATTTGCATTTTGATACAAATTCGTGAGTATAAAATTACGAAAGAATCTAATAAAACTTTATAGCCAATAAGCGACAAAAACAAGTTGCATTTCAGCATCAAATTGATTGTGTTATAGAGACAAATTTATAAAGGCTAATATAATAAAATAAAATTGTGAAATTTACTTCTCACCAACATCTCATTTGACAAGAATAGCAACTATAATTGTGTAAAAGTTTTCTATAAAATGAGAAATAAGCGAAAATTTTCACTTGCAGTTAGAGAAAAGTGTGAAACGCATCATTGTTTTCTCAAGAAAATTTTCAATAGACTCTGTGCCAATTTTTCATATAAGCTACTCTTTCAATTAATCCATCAGTTCATTATGTTTGCAATAGATGATTAAATGTTGAACAATTTCAGAAAACTTGTAAGACTGTTGGCCTTTAATTAGAAGAATAAAAAAGTTTAAGCTCTAAAGGTTGATAGTGTCTAATCTATTCTTCTTTCTTTTCCAAAGACAAAATTAATTAAATGACGCACGAGAAACTATCAAGAGTGATATTTAAAACAATGTCGAGAATTTACATATGGTGACAGTATTTTTTTCACTGAAATTTTTATCAAGTTTCTTCCTCAAATTGCATAAGAAATTGCGACGTAGTGTCGTTTGGAAGAAATAAAACATGCTCTAAGGAAAAAACAGCAAAAGCATGATCTCTTTTTTTATTCCCTCTCTAAGATTATATTTATTATCACGAGCTGTGAAAATTTCCACATAACATTCGAGAGAGTCTTTCCCTTTCGCACAACAAATGTGGCATGTGACTAAAAATAAAGTTAAATTTACGCATAAATATTTATCACCTTCTCAATTGCGCCGTTTTTTCTTCTAACGTAAACAACTTGGAGTATATACATAACTATACATCATAATTTAATGACCTCAGTGAGTACATTAAATAATTTTTCTTTTTACTATCCCACCCCGTGCAAACACTGCACAACTTGCAGGATTTTCTCGTTGTTTGCCAGAAAAGCTATTTTATTGAGAAATTGCTGTTGATATTTTCAGTTGAAAACAACTACTCAATCAATTCATTAATGAATCAGCATGAAAACTCGCTGGTGTACTTGGCGATAATGGTAAGAAACAGAGGGACAAAACATGTGATTCAGAGGCACAAAAAAAGACATGGAACTATTTTGCTTAAACAGTTGATATGAATTGTTGAATATGCAGGAATTTTGCTATGGCTTGCATAATGTGAGACGAATGCATTTTGTCCTCACTTTCTTGTTTTTTTTTTGTCCACTCTGCTTGAAATTACAAACGACTAACTACGCGATGGACAGACATTATCAGTTTTGCACGCTTCGCACGAGATCATATTTCGGCATGTAACACATTAATAATTCTACCTATAAAACACCTCCTCAATCGACCTGAAAAACCATCTGATTGAATTTTCAATAAATCAAACTTACGCCTAATTTAAATGATTATTATATATTCTGTACACTATGACAAGTCAAACAAAGGATTTTCCTCTCTAAAGTATAAGCACGTAAATCTTCTTATATGTCTGTCTTTCCCTCCTACACAATGTCTAATGTATTAATTGCTTGTTATTGTTATCATTCTTGTATGTAGATGATGTTTATCTCGCTTTAAAGTTCCATTCTGAGGCAAGAGACTCTAACCAAGTCTCTTAGCAGAATGCCGGAAGAACCCTGAACACATAATTTGCAATTTGTTGCAAAAGCCACTCTAAAGAGACTTTCTTACTTGATAAATGCACTTCATACATTGATATTCTATGAAATAGTGCACACCGCTGAGAAAATGCCATCCCGTATAGAAGACGAAGAGAGAGAGAGAGAGGATTAAACGCCAGAAGATGTTGAACTAGTCTTAAATGCGTTGTGGCAAACAAAATAAATTATTGTTGTAGGAAAACCAGTTAATATGCAAGGAAAACAAACAACTCTTTAAGACGATCAATGAAAATTTTTCACTCCGGTATTTTCCCATTTAACTTTATATTCACCGATACTTTAACCCCATTAAACAGCGCTGAAGAGATTTATAAGTGCGAAAGGCATTTTGTGATAGCTAATTGTCTTTGAGAGACGTTGATACAGAGCTTATAAAATCATTTTTATCCACTTTAAAATCTATAAAAATTATAGTGGAATTTTTAGGAGTTCAACCAGTTGATTTGACGATTCCTGATTTTCTACTTTTTGTTGAGAAACTCTTGCACAAAAATATTCCATTGAGTTAAAATGCCTATTTTGGTGATTTTGCCAGTCGAAAACACGCATCGACTGATTGAAAACCAAACTGTTTATTTTGCGACCATTTTTTTCCTCAATTCCATGGATTTTTTTCTGCCTTGTCGTATTGTTTCCTTCTCTTATGGTGCTGCTTCACCTATTGAAACCTCTCTTCTGACTCATAATTTGCTATTCCTATCGCAAAACACACCAACACACCGCGATCCCCATCGAGACATGTGCAATTTAGCATTTTTTTCTTCTTCTTTCCATGGATATTTTTCTTCCACACCTCCAATTCAGTACATGGCGACCATTTACCTATGGTACATATACATTTTATGTATACCTTTTGAAAATACTTTCCCAGGCAACGATTGTCTCAAATCTAATATAAATTTCTTGCACATACAAATGGGAAAGTTCATCGCTGAATTGCAATTTGCTTGGGTGGAAACATCATTTGGCGAGAAGAGAGAAGGAGAAAAAAAATCGCGTATAATTTAATATTTAAATTAATATAAATTAATCTCATAATCCATTTTACGGTGCATTATTTGAATATAACACTTTAAAGAGATGGAGAGCTTTCTAAACCACCACGCATTTTATCTATGGCTCTCTTCAAGGCAAAATTTATGTGATCCTCAAGCCATATGAGTTTGAGTTTGATCGAAATATTAGTGATCACAATCACTAACTCTACAACAGATCTTCATTTTCAATTAGAGAGTCTACTAATAAAATGGATATCTTCGGGTGACTAATAAAGCGCCATGGAAAAGCCACATTTACAACTTTGGACGAGATTGTGGCAAAAACCACCAAAGTATGATCACGATCTCTCTCCCACCACAATTAATCTCGCAAACATAAGAGTATAGTATGTTTCTTTTTCTGCCATGAGATCAAGTGCTCAAAAATGGGTTAAATTTATTCAATTGCTCGCAGACCTCATCCGAGAGAGCCACACCAGAGAAAATAAACACAAGAGGGCAAAAAAAAAGAATTGTATCAACCTTGAATTAAAATTAATTTGTGGGTTTTGTTGATCACCAAATAGCTCAATTGACCACAATTGTCTTATGGGATATGGGAGTGAAAAGAACATTGTTTAATCACATATTCTACTCTCCAAGTCAACATTTGGAGATTCCCTTGAACTAAAATCGATTTTTTCCTCCCAATTTCTCTGAATTTTAATTCAATATTTTCGATCGCGATCCACTAAAAAATCGCTGTGGAAAAAAACAGCAAAAGAGAGCGTAAGAAAATAGAAATATTTATATATATTGGTTTTTGGAAACATTAAAAAAACGAACAGAAAGACAAGAAATCGCCTGATGTCTCTTCAAAGACTCTTTCCCTCTATAATCGTGCGATTGTGACTTTTGCGCGTCAACATGCGCGTAGTGTTTCTCAAACTCATCGTGAGACTTGATTAGATGTTTCATTTTTTTCTGATTACGATGTTTTCAATCATTTTCACTATTCTCAAAATTATCTTATCAATGTCCAATTATAAATAAAACCCCCTCCTTTGAACCTTATGCACTCACATTTGAGTATTTGCTTCAGCATTTCTCGAGGGTCAATACAGTCTATGTATATGTATAATTTGATGAAAAAATCTGTTTGATTTGAACTTTTTTCAGATGTGAAAATGCTTTTTATCATCTCTGATTTCAGCTTTGATTAGCAACAATGTAAACAATTTGACCCACATAATAAATTAAGATTAAGATAGTGGAGATAGTGGGGTATACTTAAAACTCAATGCTTTAAAAAGTTATCTATAGAAGGATTGAATAACCTTTGCCACTGTTTGCCCTCCCCTTTAGGCTTAGACAGTCTGTTTTGCAGATTTAGAAACTCTGTTTCATGGCGTATAAAACCATCCAAAATGGACGTGAAAGTTTGAAAAGCACTGGTAGTAGTGCTTCAAAACAGACACAGAAATTTTATCGCAGACTGAAAGCTTCAGAGTGGAATATGAAGCTAAAATGTTGCTTGGAACTCTCTCACACCTTTTCTCGTCACTTTTGCATTTTTATTGTAATTCTGGATGAGGTGATCGTCAGTTTTTTTTAAGACAGTGAAAGAGAGACACTGCCACACAAGCCATCTTTTGAGTCATATGGGTGTGTTTTCTATTGGCTCTATCTTTGCCTGCCATGCTTTTCTTTCCTTCATCCAATTTGCTTCCATTTGAATGTTTTTTTTCTTTTTATTCAAGTCGCTCTAAAATCTCCGTCTCTGGTATATATTCAATCTTTCTCCTCTGGTTGTCAAGAAGAAATTGCCTTGTGTTTTATTTCTATCCTATTCCATACCAAAGAGTGTGGGAATTGGAGAAGAGAGTTAAAATATCATACATCCAACTGCCTTATCATCGTCACAGTATGTAGTCCCCATATGAGCTGCGCTTTTTTTTCGTGTATAGTTCAATTGAGGAAATAAGAGGCATATAAAGCGAAAATAAGCACATTATTTATAATAAAACCATCTCGTACAATTCCCACAATAACAATCCTAAATATAAAATAAATAGCAAAATGTGTAATCATGGCATTATATCACAATTTGTTTAGACTCCCCTCCTTTATTGCCATATTTTTCACTCCTCTCTCTCCCTGACCAGATAACTTTGCACTTCTATCGCGGCCACAGTTATTTGTTTGAAATTGATAAAAGTGTTGCCCTCCCCTTTGAGCCATCGCCCACCCAACCAGTCTATCATGCCATTCCACGACAAACAAAGTGCTGTTAACCTTTTCATAGTTGCTATCGCCAACTTCTATATAGCAAATTATCAATCAATTTTCATCTATTTCCGAGAGTGTCAAATGGAAAAGTCCAGTCAATTCAATTGATTTTCTCAATTTTCTCTTCAACCTCCAACACAACGAAGGTCTCTATTTTTGCACCAGAGTTATTTTTGCATCAAATTCATGGGAATTTCGTAAGAAAGCTTATACATAATCTCCATGCCAATGGAGCCATAAGGTGACACAACCAACAAGATCTTATATTCCCCCTTAGAGACCATATTAAATGTCTCTCCTCGGCAAGTCTTTTTTGTCCGTCCTTTCAACATCCACAACCACTTTATAAGGAGTTGAGCTTTTGGCCAGTCAATCACAAACGACATTTTTTTGTCATCCACATGACTTGAAAAGAAAACTTGCTGAATTTCTCATCTGACAAATTGATTGGGATGGTTTCTTGCGTTTCTTGTGAGAAAATTTCAATTCATACGTTCATCAATTCTGAATTTTAACCTGTTTACCCAAAGAGTCTTTTTGCCAGTGAGAAAACACATTTCCAGCAATTTATCATCGTTTGTTGTTTCAGAGGTCATCGATAAATTGTGGTTTTCAAACGAGAAGTTATAGATAGATATTTTATTATAATTTTATCATTTATGCTAAATTGCAAACTAATGGTGTCAGAATTAAAATGTCATGAAATATAATTACTATCAAATTAAAAATAATATTATCGTCCAAATTATATTTTGATGGGATAAAATTTGCTGTAAACCAATTAATTTTGGCACATTTCGCATTTCCCAAAACGATAATTCAATTTTGTCCAAATTGAATTTTCTCAAAAAGTCAAAATTGTTTACGAAAACAACTTTAAAGTGTGTTTATAAAGTATTCAGGGTAACCCAATAAATAACCCAATAAAGTGTATATGATTAAGCAATTAGCATCAAGAATAACTACACCTTTGTGCGTCTCAACGGTCAATTCTGGTTATTGTATAATACCTTTCTCATTATAATTCGTAAACAAATCTATTTAATTATTTATAGAATTCATTTCATGCCACATTTAAGCTGCGGAAAAAACCCAAGTCGTGCGAAGATCAATAGTTGATAGTGACAACAACACCTTTTTCCTAATTGATAATTTTTTTTTCGGAGAGGACGCCAAACATTCTGATAGCACCATGCAAAGGCAATTGACAGAATAAAATGCGCGCCCCAGTTCTCTGGTCTTGCAAAGCGAAAGAGTCCAATTTTCGAGGAAAACAGAGCCAGAAACTTGCTAATGAGCCCAAAAAGCGTGAAGCCACATTACTGGTGTATATAATAGAGAGATGGAAAAAAATTTCCATATGACTCGTATGTCCACCAGCAATTGGACGAGAAGGGGTAAAAGAAATTTCCATACAGCGATGAAAATGACCCATGCGAGAGCTGAGGGAGAGCTGAGGAATACCATCACAGTCGGAGGAGCAAACAGAAAGGAAAAGAAGAAGAGAAATAAACGATGAAGTTGATTGTATGAAAACACGAAAGAGTTTTACTTGCGTCAGCGAGAAATGACTCGCGATGAGAGAATAT
>CAKKOB020002937.1:0-10653 GCA_918844115.2 Phlebotomus perniciosus
GGTTTTTCCCTTCCCAAAAAGCAGAATAAGAAGAAGAACATCTTCGGCATTCCGACCGCAATTTCGGGGAAAGCTCTCAGTCAGAGCGTGGAAAATGAATCGCGTCTCATCAACTTTTCCATCCATTCACTTTTATTTGTGAAAAGACACTTCTATGTATATTCATGAACTATTTTCGCTGTGCTGGTGGAATTTTCTTTTACGAAAGAAAAACACACGAGTGAAATCCACTTTCATCACATAAATTATGTAAAACGAGGAGTGTCATTCCAAGGGAGAAGCATTTTCATCTCTTCTGCATTAAAGGTCCCTCACCATGCGAGGATTTTTTCTCTCTCTCGTTCTCCTCCTCTTTTAGGTTCTGCCCGGATAAAGGAAGATCCAACATGGGGGGAGGGGGAGGCAAAAACATTTCAACCTCCATCAACTCGGCAAATAGACAAACATTTTCCCCCCAAAAGCAACATTTTTTCTGCCTCCCCTATCTCATAGTGTCTCCCCAGAAAAACACAACACAGCATGTTGATGAAAGGCTATGAAATTTTCCACGTGGTAGAATCTGCATTGGGTGGAAATATTTCCCGAGCGAGGGAGTTGTGAAAAAAAGGGTTTCGACTTTCCTTCGACCGCCTCCCACATGAACTTCTATCATCATGGGCTGAAAAAGAGCCAAATAAGGGAAATTTTCGTAAGAGAGCTAATGAATATTTGTCTGCACTCAAAGAAAATGACAAAGATTACGTTAAGCATTGATTGGTGTAATAAACAATCATGAGTTAAAGAAGAATATACAAAGAAAAAGTGATAAAATTCCTTGGATTATGAGAATTTGTAGTGAAAGGAATTTATTTTTAAAATTTGGCTGAGAACGGTTGGGTAGTTCCTAAGATATTCGCATTTGAATGTTCTTTGAAAACATAGAAAAACATCGAAACTCTTGCCATTCGCTTAATTTTTATCCGATTTTCTCAAATCTGCACTTTTCTGAAAGCTGAGAAGAATCCGGAGACAGTTAGTTTATTAACAAGCGGGTGATATTATGCTTTCAAATGATGACATTTGAATGGAAGTGCGTGAGAGCTTTTAGAAGTGGAATAGAAATGCTTAGATAAATCAAGTAACTTGAAAGTATCCAAAGATCTTTCCAAGAAAGCTCTAAAAAGCTTTTGTCGAAAGTTCTAGCGAGCTTTCTTAGAAAGCTTCCTTTTAAAGTTCTAGAAAGTTTTCTTAAAAAAGTTCTAATAAGCTTTCTTAGAAAGTTCTAGAAATATTTCTTATAAACTTCTAGAAAGCTTCCGTATAAAGTTTAAGCAAGCTTTATTAGAAAGCTCTTGTAAGATTTCCTTAAAACTTTTTAATTTAAATCTTTTTTTATAAAGCTCTTGAAAGCTTTCTTAGGAATCCCTAGCAGTTTTTTAAGAAGTTTTAGAAAGCTTTATTCAGAAAGCTTTAAAAGGCTTTCAGTATATAAGGCTTTTAGTACCTATATAAATAAAATTGATAGGATGAAAGCTCTTCAAAACTTCCGAATTGGACTTTGGGAAGTTTTTCTAACAAAATATGAAAGTGCTAGAAGTTATACTTTTTTTAAATTTCCAAAATTTCTCACTGAATTCAGTTACAGTTTTCTCTGAGTGTACCAATTCTGTGTCTGTAACATTGTTTTAGCAAATTCACCATCATGTTTGTCGACAAGTTGGAAAATTGAATTTTTTATCGACTCTCCCAATAATAATTCGAGAAAATAGAACAAACATAAAAATTGCGATTTGTTTTTCGTTCCCTCGTTGTCTGAGAAAAGTTGCTTGGCTGCCAGTATGTCTCGCTGCTTTTTTCGATGAGTTGTTGACACTCGGAGAAATTTATCTCTATGGTTGGAATTTTCGATGATGAACGGATAAACATTTAATCCCATTTATCCAGTGTCTTGGGCAAATGCAATGGTGTGGATTTCATGATGATGATGATGATAATGGAGGCAATCACTTTATTTGACGGTGGGTGGTGTTTTTTGGGGGCTTTTTTTCTTCTTCTTCTCTGGACAATGGCTTGATATTTTCCTCCCTCTCCATGAGAAGACTTATACACCATCCAGCGATTTTGCCACTCTTTTTATGACCGTAATTTGCTCCTCTTTGCTCCAAATATCGCCTCATTTGCTGCTGCAAAATTTTCCTCTCAAGCCCCCCCGCCCAGCTATCATGTCTTGGTGCGTGGAAAATTCTCTCTGGAATATTAATAAAGTTTTTCGCAAATGAAACACAAAGAGTTGTAATTTGTGATGAATGAACTTTTGTGCTATTTCACGAGATATTGCTCCTTCTTGATTGCACAAACAGTGGAAGATTCCAACGAAACTTTTATACGATTTTCTTCGTACGGAAAATTTAACCCCCCCCCCTCCTCCCCTCTCGCCCCAAAAACAACCCACGCAGCTTTCGCCAAGATAAATTAATTTGCTTTTGGGGGGGCGGCTTGAGAATCCCTAACACCTTATATAACTCCAATAGGCAATTAACCATGGAAGGATATAATTGAATGTTTTTCCAAGCTTCAAATCCACTTTTAGCACATCATCTTGCTCGCCTCCCTTTCCACCTATAGCCGGCTAAATAAACACGTTGGCGAATATAATTGTTCCCTCGGCGTACAAAATCCAACGTGCATGTAATGCACGCAATTATGCTAACATTGTTGGTGCAATTTCGTTTCATTAGTTGCCATTAAAGTCTCCTTATCTGTCATCGTGACGGTAATTTATTGACGGCGTGAATCTTCCACCGGAAAGACAAGAAGTCTCTCCCACCGACAAGGTATGAAAGCAAAGTGCAAGGTCGGTGCGTTAGACAAGGGGGAGATAATGGATTGGGAAGTGGTGTACGTTAATTTAAAGAAAAAAATGTATGAGGGACAAGGGGGAGATATTAGGGTTAAAGAGGCGTACACCACTTATAAATTTTGTATGAAAGTTCTCCTGATTTATCAGGCACTTCGAAATGTATAGGAGAGCTACGAAAGAAAGCTCAAAAGAGCTTTGAAAGGAGGGTTTATGAAGCTTGAAAAGTAAGCTTTAAAGTGCTTTGAAATAAATATAAAAAAGCTTTGAAAGAAAGTTTAAAAGATCTTTTAAAATCAGTTTAAAAGAGTTTTGTAATAAAGTTTAAAATTGTTTTAAAAAAAGCTCAAAAGAGCTTTCAAAGAAAGATTAAAAGAGCTTTGACACACAGTTTGAAAGACCTTTGTAATGTAGTTTTAAAAGCTTTGAAAAGAAGCTCTAAAGAGCTTTGAAAAGAAACTTAAAAGTGTTTTGAGAGGAAGCTTCCTTTTAGGGGAATCTTTAAAGAGCTTTAATTGAACATTAAAGTGCTTTAAAAGGAAGCAAAAAATAGTTTTGGAGGGAAGCTTTAAGAAAGCTTTCATCTCAAAGTTCTGGAATTTTCTTTATAGTTTCACATGTTCAAGAAGTTCTAAATGAATGGTTAAAGCTTACATTTGGACTTAAAAGCTTTCAAAATTTTTGAAAAGCTCATAAAATCTTCTGAAAGCTCATTGATTGTTTAAAAACGACTTTATATGCGCCGTTTATCCGTTTATCCGTCTGTTATTGCTCTAGAGGCCAAACGGTTGCTGATAGAGACTTCGAGTCTTCAAAGGACCCTCTTAAAGTCGACCATGGGATCAAAACCAGTCCCTCATTTTTTCGAAAACCCCCCTATCCCCTATAAAAACAGTTTTTTGAGTGTATCTCGAGAACCAATCCGACGATTTTTTCATTTTCACAAATGTTTTGTAGATTCCCCAGACGCACATTTCGTTCATACATGCCAATGACTTTCAAACATTCCGTCTAACGGTTTTTCAAGTTCGAAGTTTCGGAACTCTCTTTGTAAAAGTTTTATTCGGTTCAAACACATCATGTGTGTACTCATTTAAAAGGTCTTTGAATTTCCAACAATCCCACATTTGAATCAATGTTCAATTTCAAAAACAAAACATGGAGTACACTCTTCACCATCAAATGACATTCCCTTGCAAGCTGCAAGGTTTTCAGTTTAAATTTACATCACTATATAAGAATATTTTAGAGCCATTCCAAAAATTGTGTAAAAATTCAGAAGCACTCAAGCAGCTTATTAGCATTCTGCAGCGTGTTTCCCACAAATTTTACAACCTTTCACTGATGAGTCTTCATCTTGAAGATGAGTGCAAATTTGACCCAATATTTCGATGAAAATTCACCAAGATAAATGACCTCTTTTTTTTCGTGTGGCTTTTTATGGATTTCCTACGCCAAATTTGACTGAGGGGAGATAAAAAGAATTGCTTCCTGGGTAAAGGTGTTCATCTTGATCCATTCATATTTCGTTTTTATCGACAGAATATTTGTGTACTGGGTACATATATCCAATTGCATGGTGGAAAAATATTTTATCTGCGCGCCATTGCATGTTCATGGAGGTGAGAGACATGGACGAGGAAATGCCAGTCTTTTTTTCGTATATGGGTATAAATAAAAGATGTTTTTTTTGGGATGGAAAGAGGCAAAAAGAAGTGCCTCTGAACGGAAAATAAGTATCATCATGAATAAGGTAAAAAGGCAAAAAGAGAAGAAGAAGAGAAACTTATATAGTGGATTTGAGTGAGAGGCCTCGGGAGGCTGTTAAGGAATTCTGTATTCCTGAGACGTTGCCACACATAAACAGGAAGGCAAAATAGGAATAAATAAGCGGAGGAAATAACAAGTTCACATACACAGAAGAGGAATAAGGCATAAAAATACAATTTCATTTGTACACGGCAAAAAATCCCGGATTAAATTGAGAAATTTCATATAATCAATGGAGCTTTTTGTGCTTTCGAGGAGGAAAATCCCGTAGAAGTTTAGGGAAAATTTCATCCAACCTGAGAGGGAAAAATCGATTTCCTGAATATGTTTTCCAGTGTAGCCAAATAGAGGGAGAGTCAAGGTACAAGCACGAGTCCAAATGACTATCTTTCCGCCCCATCACGTCTCACCACCCTTGAAAGCTCCCCCGAAAGCAACAAATATTCTGCAGCAGAAAACTTGTTTTTGGGGCGGAAAATTGTGTAGTCACGAAATTACGGCGCACAAGAGTGCAAATAAACTTTCATCCACCAGAGTCACACTGAGGCGAAAAATATAAACGTATATAAACTTATCCCACCCATCTCCCCCCGTTGCTCTCTTGTCAATATTGTCGAGACTCATTTTGGCCTCTCTCTCTGGGGCGGAAATTCTGGTGGGATAGGAACAACCCAGGGAATTGATGAAAGGTGTAAACATGGTCTATTCATGCGAGCATCGTGAACAATTTCCAAAGCCCCCGTGGCGTTCGAAAGGGATAAATTGGCGATATTTCGGCGATATCGACAATTAAGCTAAATTGAAGGCTTCTCACCATTTCAAATAATGAGATTCTTAATTAAAATTCTTGTCACATAGAGCCCTAATGGGCGCACCAACACCTTTTTCGTGTGGGGGTTGGATGAAGCACAAAACATGGATTGGGCGCCAAATTGTACTATAAGGTGAGATTTTGCACAGCGAGAGCTCTAATCTTTGCTAGAGACAAGAGATTACCATAATTCACCATCATTTGAGCTCTCCTTTCTTCCAGCGAAAATGTGTTTTGTCTTGTGCTTCAATTAACATTGCTTAAATCCTCAGAACAGACTGGAAATTTTATTATAACCATCTCAAAAGTTTAATGTGCAATGGATTTGAGTTGAAAATTGAGGTTATTGTAACTTTAAACTCAAAAATTCAAGAAGTTACATCTAAAATCAATCCTACTGCTATTGTGTAAGTTTAAATTTATTCTATTTTTACTTGTTTCTATAGAAGTTTTTACTGAAAAACCTAAAATTTATCCCAAATAGGATTGAATTTAGAAGTAAATAGATTTAATTTTAGTAGAATATGGGGTAAATTTTAGAAAATCTGACGATAAAAATTTCTGGTTAAACGGGATTAAACGTGTTTAAGCCGGCTTAAACGAGTTATCTTTTATAATTAGAGCAAAACTAACTAAATCCAGATTTCCCCCTGTTCCCAAATTTCATCGCGTTGAATTGCGTTAAAACTTATTTTAAACCGTTTAATAGTGTTTAAGCGTAATTCAAACGCGTTTAATTACGTTATAAAGTGTTTTACTGCGTTTAATTGCGTTAAAACACATTTTAAACCGTTACAAAGCGTATTAACGTAGTTTAAATTCGTTAATAGCATTTTAACGCGTTTAATTGTGTTTAAACGCTTTTCAACCCATTTGAAAACATTTCAATGTGGTTCAGTTGCGTTTCAACACATTATAACGAGTTTAGTTGCGTTAAAACGGATTTAAAATGTTACTAAAACACGTGTTACTAAAACACGTTTAGTAACCTTAAAACGAAGTTTATTTGCGATAAAATGCAATTTAAGCCGTTAAAAGCGTTAGAAGGTGTTTAATCGCGTTTTAACGTATTTCATCGCGTTTAATTACGTTAAAACGCATTTTAAACGACGTTAAAAAGCGTTTTAAATGTATTTAATTGCGGTGAAATGCATTCTAAGCCAGTTAAAAGCGTTTTACCTTGATTCGATTGACTTTTAATGCTAAACGGAATAAATTTTTGCTGCATAATCGAGGCCGGATTAAAATTTAATCTTAGAATACTTTTGATTCGGATTATTTAATCGTATAAACGTAATCAATGGGGCTATTTACATCGAGACTGGATTAAGCGTCGATTACATCGACAGGATTGGAGTAGAATTAGATTAGAAGTTGGATTGAGATATAGTCCTGACTAAGATCATTTCTAATCCAACTTCAAATCTAATTATAATCCAATCCTGTCCATATAAAACGCATAATCCGGTCTCGATGTAAATAGCCCCAATGACTTGATTTTATCTCCTCATAGGATCAATATTAAAACAGTAGTCTTAAAAGTAGGATTAATTTTAGAAGTTTCGTTTCAATCCTAAATGAACTGGGATTGAGACTAGAGGGTTATTGAAAGTATAATACTTAGTAATTCAAAATTTCTTATTGCATATGAAATTTTGAAATCATTTAATCTCAATTTTGAGTAAGAATTTTTCAAAATTCCATCCCAGATCATCGAACACAAAACATTGCCACAATATTTCAAGAATTTTCTGTGACCTCTTCCTCTTCTCTCCAGCAAATGTTATAGATGATTTTGACTGGCAATTCTTGGGTTGGAAAGCTCATGTGTTGTGTTATGTTAGAAATTTTACAGCTGCATGGAAATTTATGCAAAAGAGCCAAAAGACATTCTGTCTTGATTGCAAGTCATCCAGCAAGTCATATGCAATTCCATATAAGCTCCAGCTTGTGTGCTCCATCCATTTTCTTCTGTGTGCAAAATTTTCTCGGGGCAAACATCACGTTCCAACATATCTTTTATTGTTTTTTGTGTTACATAAGTTGGTGTCGGGGAATTTTCTTCTTCTCTGAGAAGAAAATTTCGGATACTTGGCTTGATGGGTGAGATGGTGATGAATATCCTCGACATCTTATACCCTGAGAAAAGTCAGTTTCATAAAAATTTTCTTCCCCTCCATGTTTGTCCGCAAGGAAAATTCACTTCCTCCCACCCATTCCGCCCCGGGAAAAACGCCCCATCTTCGAGGCAAAAACGTGCTCTTCCATGGCTTTTTCGGCCACACCCCACCCCCCTCGAACCAGCTCTCTTGTAAATAATCTAGTGAGCAAAATACCATGCATAACAAGTTCCGTTTATGTCCACAAACTCCCCACACCACCCGCTTTTCCGAGCTTTTCCAAGCGTGTTGGTGTGGGGAGGTAAATTTCCTAAAATTTCCGCATCCACCCAATTGAATTTCCTCCGAGTTTGTGCAATGAGGATGAAATTCCTCTTGGGTGTTTCATGATTTTCAATGGAAATTCATGAGCTTTTCACGCGGCATGCGGAGGAGAGATAATTTATGAAAATGAGATAGGAGCTTTTCCCTCAATTTTCTATTCCTCTTAGAGGCGAAAATACCATTCAGGACTTAATATCGCTATTTTCTTTCAAATGGGCACAGTGTCATTAAATTGTCCAGCAATTTCCACCCAAGAGAGGAAAATTAGCATGGATCAGTTTTGTTGGGGCGGAAAATGTCAGTCATTAAATTTCTCAACAATTTATTCCTCAATTGATTTGACACACAACACTGTTTGGGTGAGGAATCTCCTTCAGATAAATTTATTCATGAACATTGTGACAATAAAGAGAGAGAAAAGCTCAGCATGGAAAATTTATTGTATAACGGACAAGAAAAGGGAAAAAGGGGTTTAGCTCCGGAGAAAATAGATGTGGTTTTATTTATTTCAAATATAGAAGAATTTATTTCGAAAATTCCATTCTCTGGGGATTTTCCGTCTCCGCAGCCAAAAGGGTTGTGTTGTGGGGGTTTTGAGAATTTTGTGGAAGAGAAGAATAAATAGCAATATTTTACGATTTTCTCTCCCTTGAAACATTCCTTTGACAGACCAATAATTGCCTCTAACTGTGCCTCATATTTCGAACTTATTCATTTGAGCCACAAAATGCTTTCTGAGAGAAATTGGTGCATCCAACAAAAAATTGGACCTTCGTCCACAAAAACCCCTTTGAAGCACCACAAAACGTCCAAAGCAATTTTCGTTGGCACTCAGAGATTTTTTTTCTCCTCTTCTTTTCGTATTTTATTGGTTTACACAGCTCATAATCTTATGTGTTACGCCATGAGAAACACATGATTTTGTCGAACTCTGTGCCAAGGTCAAGAAACTTTTTTTTCTACTCCGCATCCCATTCTGAGAAATCTGCTGATGGTGTGGTCCAAGCTTTTTAATTGAATTTCCAACCCTCCCCAGCTGTGGCCATTAAAATCCCGCACCCGCGAAATTAATTGAGTGGAAACACTCGAGAAAGTGTTGGAGAAAACATCATACCGCAAATTTCCAAGACTTTTATCCTCTTGTTGCTCTCAGACCCCCTTCATTTCATCATAAATTTGGGGATTTTTTCTCTCCCTTGAGAATTCCAACGGGATGTTCTCTCTCGGGAAGGATTTGGGGGCGGGGTGTGGGGGATTTTATTGAAGCAATTTTTTCCCCGACTTACTTAAGAAACTAATTGATCCTGGTGCTGGTGAATGGTGGTCGTGTGATAAAGCAACACAATCACACGCAATGTTTACTACATCATTTGGATAGAGGTGGACTCTGACGTGTAAACAATGCAGAAAGGGATTTTTTACACAAGAGATTTTGGGAGGTTTTTTGAAATAATAAAATATTTTTCTTACGGGAAAGTCAATGGGAAACTATTTTTAGTGACTTTTGGACAACTTTTGACCATTTGTCAGATGGAATGATATATTTATGACGTCAAATTTTCAAATAACTTTTTGGATTAAATGAATTGTACGCGGAAAATCTTTGAAAAATAACCAGACATTTTAAATAAGTAAAGCTTTTGGATAATTTTTAGAACTTTTGAATTTCTGTCTAAGCTTTTGAAAATTTTAGAGAGCTCTTGCAGATATTCTTGAAGCTTTCATAGAAAGCTTTTTTGGAAACTTTACTTAGAAAGCTCTTGCTTTTTTGGAAAGATTTCTTAGAAAGCTTTCATAATATTTTTTCTTAGAAAGCTCCAGCTTTTTTTGGAATGCATTTTTAGAAACCTTACTTATGTAGAAAGCTTTAACTTTCTTTGGAAAGCTTTCTTTGGAAGGATTTTATAGACAGCTTTGATAGAAAGCTTAATTAGAAAGCTCTAGAAAGCTTTTTTAGAAGCTTTCTTAGTAAGATTTCATAAAAAGCTTTATAATAATGTATAGAAAATCAAATTGATAGGATGAAAGCTCTTTAAAGCTTTCAAAGTGGAGCTTTAGGGAACTTAAAAAAAAAATATGGAAGTTCGGGAAGTTGTGTACATCTTTCTGACGTTAAACTTATTGGAAATAAATATAAAGTTTAATAGATATTCCATATCTAATGATTTACTCAGATTTTGATAACTTTATGGAGCTTTTAAAACAATTCCGGGCTTTACAAAATGCGAACTTTAATAAATTACTTAAAGATTTTATATCGGAGAAAAATTTTTGCAGAAATGATAAAAGCAATAAAAGATATATATTTTGAAAAAAAAAAATTGTAAAGCTTTTGGATAAAGTTTTTGAGCTTTGGCAATTAGCTAAAGGCTTCATAAATATCGTACCAAGGTTTGAAACTTTTTGTAAAGCTTTTAGCAATCCTCAAATATTTCTTTGGTTATAATTTTTAGGAGCTTTTACGGATTATTTTTAAACTTTCTGACATTTTCGTAGAGAAATTTAATCATGATGGGATAAAAGCTCTTTAAAGCTCCTGAAGTGTAGGAAGTGTTGGAAGTTTTATTCAAAATTAATATAGAATTAGCTAAGTCTTTGAAAAATGAAATTAAGATGAAATCTTTTTAATACTTTCTAATAAAGTGAAAAAAATAATGTTTTTACTCATTGTCTACCTTTCAATAAATTACATAAATACACCTCTTAAGCCTCTTATGTCGTCTTAGTTTCGATTTCATTCCTCTCTTTTCGCCCAAAACAGTGCTCCATTTCCATTATTTATAGACTTTTAT
>CAKKOB020002938.1:0-10649 GCA_918844115.2 Phlebotomus perniciosus
GTACAACTCAACTTTTCATGCATTTTTCTTGAACGGAGGCTTACTATTTTTTCAGAGAATATAGAGCTTAAGGCCTACTATCATGATATAATAGAGTGGACCAGCTCGGTTCAGGAAATATACATGAAAAATTGTGTTGTACCAAACTAGAAGCTGTACCAAACTGGGGCGCCTCCCCCTACATCTATTAGAATAACTCTCTTGGGATTAATATCAAACGAAATTCTTTGGTACTTTTAAATTTAATTGGAAGAAAGTTTTGACAGTGACAGCTGTCAAAATGACAGATCCTGTCATTTCATCTCTTTTTAAGAATTTCCCTCCAAAATAAAGCAGTTTTGACGAACTTAGTTACGCTAAAACGATTAGCAATGATTATTTTAAATTAAAAAATTCTTTGCTATATGGTGTACACTTCTTATTAAACATAACCTCCCTTGACATACTTATAAACTTTCGTGCCGTTTCTTCTACATTTCTTGATTTAATTTCTTACATCTTTGACGAGAAGTTATATAATTTCTCTCTTACAAATTACCATTTGCTGAATTGTAATCCAACCAGGAATGAGGAAGACTCAGAAATCATGAGCCCATCTCGATGAGTTTTAATCCAATCTGGGGTACTTTCTTGTTCCTCAGGCATCTCACAAGACAATGTAATATGATATGAATATTTCTTCGGCATGAGAGTGGGAGAAAATTCGTGTTCGTGCTCTCTGTTTGACCATGGTTTGTTTGTGCATCATGCACTGGAATTTCTCTGCAGCGCGCAGGAGACAAAAATCCGAGGGAGTATCTTGGTGAGTAGATCTTAGAAAATCGCTTTTTTTCCTTTCTTTATTCCATGGGTGATATTTTTGCGCCGACGAAGATTTTGTGTTTTACTTTTGGGCCACAATGAAAAATGGTCCTGACTCGTCTGCTCAACGGGGGTTTCATCTTCAAGACATTTTTCCCTACCCAATACACTCCGAGAAAAAAAGTCTCGTACATCTATTTAAGTTGTTTTCAGGATGCTCTTTTTTTGTCATATGGAGAACTTCTTCTCCACATCTTTCTCTTGTTTTTCGTGTTGTGGTGTATCTTTCTCCTCATGGGGCGAGATTGTTCGCCTCGAAACTTGTTTCATCTCTTGCATTTCCTTCTGCCCTCTAACACACTCAATCTATAATATGTGATATAGAGTGTTCATATGTGAATTGGTCAGATCACATCTAAACCACCAAATCTCCATCGGATTTAATTTCGGGAGTCCGAAAATACCCATTCCCAAAATGTTTCTGTGTTTATTACAACATAACTGCTAAACGGTTGGACCGATCGGGATGAAATTTGGTATGGGTATTAAAGATACCTCCGGTTGGGAATTCTGCTATAGGACATCTCCTCCCTTCACTCCCTTTTGTTATGTCCTATACAAAATTGCCCCTTTTTTACCCCTAAGATAATATGCAATCCGATTACGATGTATGGAGGGTTTAAAAAGGGTGGCGTTCCCTATAACCCTTAACTTTAGAAGAGTCTATTCTAACCTTCCTTCTTAGGAATCTCATGCAAATCTGTCTAATTTTTAAGCATTTGTAAACTTTTAAACCACACGGAACTGCGAAAACGCGGGGCGCGAAGCGCCTCTTTGGACGTATAAAAATTGAAAATTATATTTTGGTCTGACTGTGTCGGTGAACGAGGCAGAAAAATACGGAATAATAAGGCTATGTAAATATGTTTTGGGTATACAAGAACGTGAGACTGAGATAAAGACGGAGAATAGTTCCCTTTCTTTCCTTCTTCTCTCTTTTTTTTTGTATATACCTCCTCAATTCCAACAACAAGGTGTTTTCTGCTTCATTATAATTATTTCTTGTATTTACTTTGTTGATTTTCGTGATCGTTGGCGGGAACGATGATTGCGAGGAAGGCTGAGTGAGGAAAAGAAATTGCCATAATTTCGTAATTAATTGCCGCGATTATTGAAAAAAAGCCAGAAAAAAGTGAGTATTTTGTGTGATTTAAGACTTCAATTTGAATATTCCAAGAATGGGACAAAAAATTATGTATATATTTTAGCGCGTGATTTTTTTTACCACTTACTTACGCAGAAGTGTCGAACATAACAAAAACTATTCAATTCTCATCAGAGCATTTTATTGATTTTACATCTATTTGCTTTGGAGGTTTTTTTTTGTGTTTAAAAAAATGCCTGGAATAAAAAATCCCACCAACAATCAATCACGCAAAGAGCGAGGCCTAGAAAGAGCTATTGGGATTTAATGGTCCGTGTAATCATATTGAAAAATTGAAATATCTCACAAATGGTGATTTGTTGCACTAAGAGAAAATATATATTGAAACCAGCAACTTTCCAAGTTATAGTTTTTTTTCATAGCGATAACCAATCGAGATTATTTTGATTTCATATGACTCGGTATTTGGATTAACATCAACTCGTGACAGACGTTGTGAGATGGATTTAGGGCAGAATTCCTTGATGGTATCAGTTGGATTGATATTTAATCTTTCTAGGAATTTTAATACATTTCTACTCGCACTTTTGATATATTTAGATTTTAGATAGAAATTATATCAAGGGGGGAAATTTACGAAGCACTTCAATTGAAATTGAATTGATTTAGCGAAGTGAATTACGCATTTATTATTGAAAGGGTTTACAAATAGAATATCTGAATGGTTTACAAACCAATCTACAAAAAAATATTTTCAAAATTAAGGATTTGTTTTCGAAACCAGTTTAAAATGGATAGATGTTCAAAATGGCTGATATGATCAAATGATTTAACGAATCTATTTTCAAAGAGTTTAACTGATTTTCCCTCCTTAAGTGACGGTCTTACATAAAAAAATGTGTTATTTGTAGTTTATTATCATCAGCTGAAGTCCTAAATCCTTCCGATAGGATCTGTTTCGTGAATTCCCGAAATGCTGAAAATCTCATTAATTTACCACTTCAAGTCCCTTTGCTGTCCTCTTCGCAATCACCTTTGTAAAATCTCACGTGTTTCGCGACATATTCTTCCTTTGTAACCCATAGAGATCGATTTTTCACGCGAAAAAAAGAGCCCAAATATACACGTTTCTCCCAGTCACAAAGGTGCTTCCTTTTTAATCGTGGTGCAGCAACTTGTTTCAATTCTCAGGGAGACTCTATAAATTTCAATTCCAAAGGAGGTTCATAGTCTCAACTACTGCTTTTGCTTCTTTTATCGCATTCGCGATATTGCACGCGGCAAAGAGGAACGAAAGGGAATGGAGATGGGTAAAGGCAAAAGTAAAAAAAAAGAGCCACGATGGTGATGATACGATATGAGAACATGATTCTTGCTCTGTGTCTTCTTCTTTCCCTTCTTCCTTCTGGGTTGCATCGCCTTGTCCTCCGTTGAGAATTTCAATGAAGATTCTCGAGGGTATTTCTTGGCGTGTTGTACCTCTGCAATTTCCTCCCAAACCCATCACCGACCAGAGTGAAGCGTAAAGGTATAGGTATAAAGGAAAAAAGAATTGCGAGAGTTTACCAATAAATACCATGGAGGAATTTATTCCTTATCATCTACTTAGTGTTTAATGATCAATGTATGAGTCATTAACATAATCACGAATGTGCTGTTTGTTTATAAAATTTCATATTCAACCACGAAGATTATATGCTAATGAAATGAGCTCAGGAGTGACCAAAGAGAGATTTTTCTCTGTGGACTGTTCTTTTTTTTCATTTACTTCTTCTTTGCCTTTTTGGATCTTTTCCACGATGTACCACCCATAAAAATACTCTTGTTGATATTCTGTTTAACCGAATTAAATGAAAATTGTACAACAATTAATTTACCCACCCTGAGAGTTGGCCGTTGGCTTTCTTTTTTTCGTGAGTACAGCACTGAGATAAAAACTGTCTTTAGTTATGAGGAGTATAATTTGTAGGCTGGAAAGTTGCCACACAAGAGGAAAAATTGACTCCCAAGAGGATTTTCTTGTCAATTATAAAAGAATACAAATTTAAAAACGGTTTCTTATTGGGTTTAGTAACTGATGTGTAATATAATAATTTTTACTAAAATAATCTAACCTAAAAGAGAAAAACCTTTGAAAATGAAGCATCATGACCTGAAAAAACGTTATAGTTTTTGAAAAACTTTATCAACAGAGTCCTAGGTATAAACTTTTTTTTAATGTTGTTTAAAAGACGTTTGAATTTATAGGAATGCCTATCAATTACTAGAATCTTTTAAATTAATCGAAGAAACTGTCACTAGTTTCAAAATTTGACCGGTTTATAGGAAACGTCTGGTGTTACAAAAATAAAAAGAATTTCTGCAAAACCTCTCAATTGTTTTAAAATCCTCTCAAAGTTTATGGGTAAGCTTGTCAATTTCTATAAAATAATACTTTTTACTATAAAATAACCTGTCAATGGCTCTTAAAGCCATCTTTGTTGCTATAAAAAGCTTGCCAAGTGCCATAAAATCACCAAAATTTCCAGTAAAGCCTACCAATAGCTCAAAAAATCCTACTTTATAGAAAAAATCCTATCAATTGCATTAAAATCCTGAGAAGAAAGACATCGTCTGATGATTATTTATTGTATTAATTGTTACTTATTTTCTTTTTCGAACATAAATATTTTGAGAGACCATTTAAAAAATCACCTATCAAAATTCCTCTTGAGCAGTAATATCTCTATTCTGTCGCTTGAATTGCTTGAATTTCTATCATGTTGAGCATTAAAAACTTCCTGTGGTGTAAAGTTCTTGTGGCTGAGCCGTTTTCTTCGTATGGGTCATAAATTTGTGTGCCTCGTGGACATGTCCAATTAATTATTTCAGTTCGTCAAATCAAGACATGTTGTGGCGAAAAGAACAAGAGGCGAATCAGCGCCGAATAATCAACTCATGGCAGTTTAAATGGTTAACAAGGCATGGTAAAAATGATTTAAAGGGAGTTTGTGCTTGTCTGTTCCATCCTCAGGTGTGCTACGGGTAAAAGGTGGTCAATTTCAATGGTTGGTTCACCTCCTCGACTCCGCATCGTCGTTTTGAGAGTTTTTCAGTTCGTCGTGTATTATTTTTCTTGTTGACTTTTGTTTATTTATCGACTTCACACACTGTGCTTCTGACCATCGATGATGATGTTGATGATGAACGTGACTTGGAGGTATTTTTTCCTTCTTCTTCTGACACAGACTCACTTCAAGCACACGCGGGAAAGCTTTGGGAAGAATGATGGAAAAAAGAGGAGGAAGGTGAATTTGGTACGTCAAACAAGATGTCTAACAAGACACTTTTAATTGTACGAAGGTGGTGGAGGATGAAAAACAATTTTCTTTGATCTTCACCAAACCAATTGAAATGAATGAGAATTTCAATAATCACAAATTTTCCACTATGTTGCACTTTTTCTTGCACACTGGTAAAAAAGAAAGTATGTTTTTTATACTTTTTTCATTCCTGAAGAAGGGTTTTGAAAAATAAATGAATTTGTAATTCATAGCGACGAAAAAATGATTTTCATATTTATAAAGATGATTTTCATCCACTCTGCGGATTGAAACTTACATGTTTGGGCTTATACTTCGGACGAATTGTTTTTCATACTGTTTTCTGGGCAAATCATATTTTATCCAACTGAAAGTATGAAAATCATCCCTCAAACTTATTAAAAACATAACTAAATTCTTTTTACTAGTGTCTGTACTTCAACGCGTGAATAAAGGAAAATAGGAGGTGAATGATACTCGTTGCAATTTGAGCTGATAGCATGAGACTATTTCTGGTAATGTTTCTCAACTGTTGTGTACTGTCGCGCATGAATAATTAATTATGGTAATGAGATGGGGAGCATTGAGAGGAGTGCTGGGAGGCGCACCGAGGAGACAAGACACGGGATTGAAGTGATCACATCGCGCTTTGGTTGGTACGTCAAGAAAATTCCATCTTCAATTGCATATGCAGCGCATTTAATTTATTGGTCGACGAACCAGAATCACGGAGGGAATGAGAGATGATGTGAGGATGAAGATACACGGAGGACATACAAATCCACTGTGGCTATGGAGAATTCATGCTGATCTCCATCGGCTGAGGATCTCCAAATGATCTCCCATGCACTTTTCGCGTGTTTGCATCAGCATAACGTGAAATTCACTCCAGAGAAGTATATCCATCCTAAAACGAGATGGACGATGTATGTAAATTGGCTCCGTGTGGAGCACCGTGCGTTTGAATTATGACCAAAGGTGCCCTTTTCTCTCCACCTCGCCATCCACTTCTTCCAGCCATCCAAGCCAAGTCAATGAGATTTTGTTTATGGGTATCGCCCAACGACTAATGTTTAATGTTTGTTTATCGGCAATTAATTAAATATTACCTTGTTTTCAGGTTTTTTCTTCTTCTTTTTTTCTCTCTCTATTTCACTTTGTCTTCTTTCTCTCACCAAGAGAGCGTTTTTCGATGGAATTAGCAGGTAGAGAATGGGAGCCGAAAGGGCTTGACTGGGGCGGTGAAGATCAATTTTTATGTTCAACAACTTTTTTATTTTTAGTCACTCGAAGGTCTTATGAGAGAGTTTTAGTTTTTAAATAGTATTTTATATAAAAACCTTTTTATTTTTTCTAGTGCATTTTTTAGTGGAAAATTAACTTTGATTCAACTATGTGTGATTTTGCCAGAATTACAATTTTTCTAAAAGTCCAAAAAAATCCAAAATAAATTATCAATTTCAACAGAGTATTTGCAGACTAATATTAGAATTACTTTTCTGTTGAAAATGCACTAGAAAAAATAAATTGTTGTGCGAAAAATTTGATTAGGTTTCTTTTATACTAGATTTCGTACAGTTAGTATACTAAATTTTACTCAGGTTTCTCCTTTTCAAGATTTTCAAACTTAATTCTTCCCTAATTCTATAGGTTATAATCCTTCATAATTAATTCAAATATTTAAAAAATTGGCAGTTAAATTTCTAATTCGTATTTGCACTTCCAATAAATCTTTTCTGTGGCCTCTTCAGCTCTCAGCTCCGCGAATGCTCGCGTCTTAGAAAAACCTGCTCGTGGTCACACATTTTTTCCCCTTGGGCTTTCTCCGTGGGCTGTTCTTACAACAACAAAAAATTCTCCACTCAATTTGAGATACTGTGAACCATTTGAATACACTTTCGGTATCTTCTTGAGCTTGTTTGACTTTTTCCGTGTGTAAATTTTAATTGACACATGAAATGATTAGAAACATGAGATTGTGATGGTTTTTTTTTGGGAAGGGGAAAAAGCACGATTTTTGGGTAAATAATTGGGAGCTTTTTCATTTAGTATTTTTTTTTCTTCTTCTTCGTCTCTTGAGTCTCTCTTGATGCCTTGTGTTGATTGTACAATTTACGACTTGTGTGACTCTCTGAGTGTTAAATATTCAAGCAGAAGATGGAGGTGGACAAAAAATGTGAGGAGCGCGGGACCGAGGGGTGTTTCGGGTGTTTCTCATGCAATTTTGCAAAATTTCGTGTGTTTGTTTTTCCACCTGAGAGGCACGAAGAAAAAGTAAAATAAAAAAGGAAAGAAATATTCACAAGAACCGAATGAGATGTTGAAAGTCACGAAGGGGCCTCTGCAGGCTTTTGTGAGACACTGAAGGATTAAGTCTGATCGATTGTGTGATTTATTTCTCAAGACTTGTTCCACTATCTCACGCAATATTGAATTTTCTCAAGTGACTCCCCGAGCTTAATCTGAGAATGTGGCATTGATAGAGAGAGAGGCTTTTGCACACCTCCTTATCAGTTTAAAATCAACAGAGAATTACCTCTAAGAAGGAATTATATTCACTTGCTATTGCACTGGCGTGTCTCTCCCTTTGTCACGGAGATTACACGCTCAATCAGTTCAAAATTCACTATGAAAGATCACTCGTACCTGCTTCATTTTGTTACCTTCTCTTCTCATGTGCACAAAATTTAATTGTGTGAAGGTGCACACAGAGTAAAAAAAAAAGGTTGTAAAAGACAGAGAGAGAAGCTGAAGAAACCATTTGGAGATCGTGTTGCTCATATCGGAGAGACTTGTTGAGAATTTCAGGTATTTGTCTTTAAAATATTTTTATTTAAATTGCTGAGATAAATGCTGAACACTCTTGAATTACTAAATAATTCATTATATCGTTCACCATTGAGGAATTTCTGCAGTCTTTCGCATTTTCGCCTCTCTTTTTTTCCACCCTTGCAACTTCCACCAAAGAATTGTAGCGCCAAATTTAATTAATTCATTCTCAATCTCACCGAGAAATTGATTGAATTTAAAAGTAATTTATTAAAATTATCCATCAAGTTCTTTGTCTTTCGTCTGTGGCTTGTCTCTCAGTCCGGCGTGCAGGCCGTAAAAAAAGAAAGACAAGAACACACTTCTTTTTTCTGAGACTTTAATTCATCGTTATGACGATGTAAATGACGTTGATTAATTATATTCCACCATAAATGATAGGCGAGCACCAAAGTCGCGCTTGGAGAGCTACTTTACATTGCAAGGGGACAAGGTTCTTTCACCAGATACACTGCTTTGCTTTGTTTACAAAGCAAACTTTGAAAAGTGTTTAATTTTATTTAAAAAATTCCTTGAAATATTTAGATTTGAAGGAAAATATTTGAAAAATACGTTTTTCTTGGATATAAACTTTACATTCTTATTTTACTTATAACTTTTTTATGAAGTTAAAAAAACTTAAGCAAACAATTTTGGTTTTTCCAAACTTTCTAAGACATAAAACATTGTGTGCTTTATGTAAACATTTTTTGCAGTATTTTTTTTTTGTTAAGTTCCGATATATAATTTTTTTTATATTATAACTTTATGTATTAGGATAGTTAAATAAAGTTTTAGAAAACTTGTTTTGCGTTAGTTCATCTTTGTTACAAAAAATTATTATAAGTTCAAAGCTTTATTTTTCGTTTTCTTTTGTGGATTTTCTCTTTATAATAAAGAAGAGAAAATATCGCAACAAATCCTCCTATAGTCTCTATTAACCCAATCTCCGATAAATTGAATACCTCCAAACACCTTGAGAAGGAGATGAAAAAGCCGAGATTAATAAAAACACAAAATACGGAGTAACATTTTCAATTCAGTGCCGACGACCCATTAATAATTTTGAGACTCTGAGAAGTACCAACGAAGTGGTGAAAAAAAAAGAAAACGAAGAGATGGACAGAGAAGTGGAGAAAAAAATCACAGGCCACATAAATAAGTCTCTTAAACTGCTGTCAAAATATTTAGTAGTTAAAATATGAAGGAAATTTAATACACAAGCTACGGTAAAAAGTCCTCCAAGGTGGAATTAATTGGTGGAATATTGAATAACATGCGCAAAATATGCAAAATTAACGATCCAAGTATTGAGAAATTGTCGTTATATCCCCCCTTCCTCTCACCAAAATGAATTTCTCTCACTGCGAATGGTTTTTTTTGGGTACAAATCTTGAGGTGTGTCGCAGATGTTTTCCAGGTAATTTTCCACCCACTCATGTCTGAAGGGCTGCAAAGGTATTTTGAGCGAAAATCCCTTAATAGGAAAATTAATTGGTGTGGAAAGTTTTAAAGTTTTGCCCCAAATGAGAAATTTTCAAGTGGCACTCGAAAGTTTTTAATACCATATTTTGGCTTATGCGAGATTTATGTAATTCTGAATACAAATTGCTGATAAAATGATAGTTTGTTTATGTTTATTTGCCGCTCGGTTATATTTAGTTGAAATTGGTGAAATGTTTCAATATTTCACAGTGAATTGAAATTTCGGAAATATTTCAACAATAAGAATGTATGTTTTTAATACTTTTAAATGCGTATTGATCACATTTGATAGATTTAAAAGTATGAAAATGATACATTTTTCATACTAGTGCATAAAGCGCCGAAGGACCAAGAATGGTTGAAATTCAATTATGGTAAACTTCCGTGAAAATATCCATTGGCGCGTCAACCTAACGCCGAAAAACTAGTTTGTCGGCACTTTGTTGGTGTTTTTGGTCACAATGAACATTCCACGATAGAGGGACATATTTTCTCTTCTACCGTCTTGTTTCGATGGCTTCATATCGTAATTTTTATCTTAAATGGTGATGTTTATTGGCGCCAATTTCATTGTGAGAAATGGTGAATTAATGCTAATCACTTTTCTCCAAACACTGGCTTTATTCTCTTCGACGATTGTCGTTCGTTTTTTTTTATTTGTTTCACCAAATAATAGCCTAATTGTGAAGAGACGTTGAGTGATTTTTCCCCGCCGCGGGGGAAAATATTTTTTCATATATGAAAAATTCTGTTTTTGATATTGTGGTGAGCTTCTCAAGTGTTGAGCGGCAAATCAAAGAGAATGCCTCTTGATTCGGAATGGGGCCTCCAACAATAAAAAGCGAATCTTTGACTGTAATTGAAACGCTTCATTTCCTTCATATCGCGATGATTGTTTTTATTATTCTAAGACACATTTGTGGTGGAGAAGTTCTATATTGACATACCGATTGATATCGTTGAGTGTTGTGTTTTCCATGCCGCAGACATTTGTACAAATTGAAAATGTTTGGCTCAACACTTTGATTGATATTGCGGCGAATTTTGCAGAGATGAAGGGAAAAAAATCAAGTGCCACACAATTGATC
>CAKKOB020002939.1:0-10648 GCA_918844115.2 Phlebotomus perniciosus
ACTTTGCGAACGAACAATCGAAGCAACGACGAACAAACTTTTAGCGAACGAATAAAGGAAGCAACGACGAACAAACTTTGCGAACGAACAATTGAAGCAACGAGGAACAAACTTTTAGCGAACGAATAAAGGAAGCAACGAACTCTGCGAACGAATAATTGAAGCAACGACCAGATTCACTAAATTTTTCATTGATATTTTTAAATTTTCTTTAACCACAATTTTAATAAGGAAAAATAATTAGCATGTCTTCCTGGCCCTCGATGGGTTAAGAAATTAAATCAATAATATGTTTTTTATCCAATCTGTTTTCAACTTTACAAAATTCTCTTTCCAAATAAATTTTCACATTTGAATTATTCTCTATTAATTCTAATGAGTATTAAACTAAATCCTTATACAATAAAAAAATTAGGAAACACTTTGTCCCTGATAATAATTTACCATTACAATAGATCTTCATTTTCTCAATCATTATAACCCGAAGCCAAAAGCCAAATTGATTGATTCTCGAACCCCTTTTTGCCCTGAAAAGAAAAGAGCATCATTTGTCGGATTATTGACATCCAGTAAGTGGATTGCGAGTATCCAGGTGAAAGAGGAAAGAGAGAGGAATTAATGCCGCGAAGCTGCATTGAAATGAGTTAAAATGTTGGCAGCACACGCCAAACGCATCGATTTTATTTTATTTGTCTGCCCAGCAAGAGAATTGGGATCATCTGTCGATGGTCGGCGCAGTGGCTCTGGGGATCGATAAAAATGTGTTTTGATCATCCACGGCGGCTGCTGATGGCTTCAGGCTGCTGATGCTTTGTCGGATCGAAGATGTTGCGTTGAGTACCGTTTGTAAAAGGCTGCCCCAATGCCTCGTGCGCCAGCTCGCATGCGCCTCAAATTAATGCGCCACACCTGCCTCATCTTTGCTCTCACTCGCACCCACGGAGAGGCTCTGGCTGTGTGGCAAACAAGGCCAAAGATTCGGGAGAGTTACTCTTCAGAGGGGGCTGAAGAATCACAAGAGGAGGAGGGCGGATGAGGGAAAAACAACTCATGATCTTCCAACGCGATATGCTCATAATAAAAGTGAGGAATTTCATCATGAACCGCGAGAAGATCCCAGAGAACTCACTCCCTTTCCTGGGTGTGGTGGCTCTCTGCAGAGAAAATTACCCAACAAACTCCCTGGAAAATGTGGAGGGTAGAATTTCTGGGTAGGAAGTTGAGAGCTTGAACCCTCTCCCTCACACACGAGAGCAAAATATCCATCAATTCACCTGCGTTATAGCGAAAGAGAAGAATAAGGGAGGTGGAATAGCTCGGTGGAGGTGTTTCATTGTTGGCGAGATATACGAAACATCGGTGAGAAAGGGTGAAAAAAGTATTCTTTTCACCCAACAAAATGGGAAAAGGTCATTAATTCCCTCTGACCTCGGTCGCTTTGGATAAAGCGTTTTGCTGGATCACATGGAATATTCTCATGTTTTTTCGGAGCTGAAACGTGAAATTTCTCCAATATCTTCCATCGCAATTTCTTAAATTCAACTCCCGCTTTTCATCATGCTGGTAATTCTATTCGCGAAAACAATATTTTTCCGCTTAGTCATCAACATTTATCCATTTAATATGAAAATATGCCTCAAAGTGAAAAATCGGGCACAAAGAACCATAAAGAGAAAATGAGTCAAAAATGGATGAAATTCGCCAAACAATTGCGATGGAATGTTTCTTGTGTTACTCGAGAGGGCGTTAGGGCGAGAAAATCACAAGATTGTCTCATTTTTCAAGCACAATGCAAATTGGGGGGTGTTAAGATGTTAGAGCTGGGTTATGTCGATATGCTTGGTTTTTTTCAATTTCTTTACTTTATTATTTATTTTTTTTTATAAAATTATGAATATGGCGTAAGTTTAAATCGGAAAAAACCATGTAATTTAGGTTTATTTACAAAAAATTTGTTAGAAAGATTTGGACCTATAATACATAGATTTTAAAATTTTTATAACGGTTTTATACTCCAATTTTTGAAAATCTGTAAAACATTTTAATTCTCAAATATAATAATTTACAAAATGAGCGTTTTTTGTATATATTGACTTGATAATTTTGCCAGAATGAACTAAAACATCATGTTAAATCGTATATAATTTTTTTATTCTTCTAAAATCGTTCTTAACTTTTCGGTTTTGACAAGAATTCCCCAATTTCTATCAAATTTTTGTCAAAAATATTTTTTTGACTTCATAAAATTTATTGGTTTGTTTTGAAATATGCTTAAATTTCATGAGATTTTTTCCTTTGTAAAAAAAGTTTTAAAACCGTAACGGTTTTTCGATCGTATTGATCATAACAAAATCGTTGAGCAATTTTAACCATTTTTACATAATTTTCTTAAGTCTTTTATTAATTCTACTAATAATATATTATTTTTTCCCAAAATTCCTCAAACAAACAATTTCAAAAACTTCACTTTTCGCATTATTTGCATTCGCTTTAATGCACTGCATTGGGGCAATCGTTTGATGACCCCTCGCTAAATCCACTTGAGCGTCCAAACAAAGAACACTCCACACATATCGAAGTGGCTCAATTGGATAGGGAAAATCGTGTTGATTTAGCAAAATGATTTTCTTTCGTATAAATTGTTGACTCATATTTTTCCTCAGCGGATTTGTCAATTTGCCTACAGAAAATGTGTTGAGCAAGTCAAGTTTCGAGGGCAAAAATCATACTCTGACGCACTTTCCAGAGATCCAATACATCCTGTATGAGAATTCTCATTGCCCATCCAGAACATCCGGATGTTATGTGGAATGCCTCTCGGTGACGAGATTGTAAAACTTTAGAAGAGAAAAAAAAATACTTTGGGTTTTCGAAGAATTGAAGGGAGAGATTCTCTCTCTTTTCACGATGTCCCCATGAAGTCAAGATAAGACATTTTCAGGGTCTCTCTCCAGAGGATGGTGAAGATTTCTTTTTGGGCACTCTATGGAAGATTGTTCGATAATTCTCTGAGGGGAATTGTTGACGTAACAAATTGCTAGACGGTCATTTCCTCTTTGTCGATCTCTGCCTCTCCATATTCTCTCGCTGTTTGTCTCATACCTGAAATTCCATCATAAAGTATGTTTTGTGTACATTTTGGGAGCGGAAGAGCCAGTAATATTGAGACGATAAGTTGAGGAGAAAGTTCCATTTATCCTCGATCGGCATCGATAAAGGATTGCAACATCCGCAATGCATATTCATAATGTTGAAGTTCATAGGATTTATCGAACTGATTTTGCTTGATCTTTAACCAGACTGGTCATTGACAAAAAAAAAACTCCCTCGTGACCTCAGAGAATGTAAAATTCGGGGTGTGCGTTTTATACCAAAGAAGCATTAACTGATGAGTCTTTCAATTAATGCAAATTGATGAATTTTAAGCGTTTTTTTTCTTGTTATTTCTCTGGGCATAGCTTCTCTTTTCCATAAATGCCAGGTCTTTCGATCGTTTTCTGCTGATGTGTGCAATGGTTATAAGAACGACAAGAAGTAAAGGGGAGGGAAAAAATGGGGACACTCTTACGAAATTGTCTCTAAATGTTAATTTGAGATGCCTTTTCAGCCTTATAGAGCTCATTGTTAGTGAGACAGTGTGTAATTTTCTGTTTCCATGATGATGCGAAGCTTGACTCTCGGAGGGTGGATTGGACACACCCTAAACTTCATCCCTAAGCAAGGAGTCAATAGACCAAAGTATTTTAATGTCTTTTTATCTAAAATAGATTCTTGAAGATTAAAATAAAATACAAAAAATTCAACTGAAATCAAAAAAAGAATTATAAAAAAGTTTTTTCAAGATTTTCCTAAATATTTTATTAAAAATTCCATATTGTACAAAATTCCCCAGATATTTCCCTCCTTTATCCTCACCAACATGGTGAGATTTTATGTTTGTGCTCTCATAAATGAGTCACGTTTTTTTAGTGGGTTGTTTTTTGGGATGGAGATGGCGTGATGACTGATCCTTTTGGCGAGAGGAGAGTGAAAAGACAGAAATTTCAACATAATATACAAATTAATTAAGCAAATGGAGATGATAACTTACTCAAATTCACAGGGACAATACGAGAGACCCATTATGGATCACCCTATATATTTTTTAAACACAATATTTTCAAGGAAAATATTTAAGTAAATTTTTGCTCTATTTCCAGAAAATTTCCTATGTCTTCCCTTTTATCGATCCATTTCATTTCATCATCCACATTTCAGGTGAATTGGTGTGATGAGACAAACATATGCATATATACTTTCTGTGGAAATATTTAACGACATTCCCCAGAACTTGGAAAGCTATTCAACGCGTCCTTTGTGGCGCAGGAAAATGGGGCTGAGGGCGCTTCAACATTGGGGATGAAAAATCACAAGAAGGAATTTAATGCGTGATGTGGGAGTCAGAAGGTGAAATGAATGCGGGAATCCATGACAACGCCAACAGGAGCTTGAAAGGAACTTTTTATCGATAAAGCACCGTCACCAGAGGAGGAGCTCGCAACAATTTTTCCCTGCTTATTTGCCTCTATTTTCTTGTGAAAACACTCATCATCATCCATCGATGTTTTTTATTTCTCTTTCACCTCCCTTGAGAGTCTCTATGGGAGGGTGGTGCAAGAGGTGAATATTTTATGAGCTTTTCCACCCCACATCCCACACATTGTTTCCTTGGCGGAAAATCATCCCTCTTTTCCGGGGGGTGTGTGTGAGAGACTCACTCCGGGCGTAATCATGACTTTCCAGAGCTGTGGAAATCTTCAAGTCCACCCACATTTTTCCGCGCAGATGCTTCCGACTGGGTTTCCACTAGTGTGCGAGGTGGAAAAACCTTTTACCTCATCCCTGACTCACATGAGGGTGGCCAGGAGGAAATTTGAATGATAAACTCAGCACATCGGCGTCCACACGGAAATTGTGGCTGTGTGTTCGTTTTGGTGGATGCCATGACAACGGTGACCGACAAAAACGCAGTCAAATGCGTTATCCTTTACCCCCTAACACCCACCCACTCATTTTTTTCCCACCCACACTCACACAGACAATCATCGATGGCCACAACGTCGCCAGGGCTAATGGCAAATCCCAAGAAATATACCAAGAAGCATCTCCTCTGTCGAGTCAGAGAAATTACCCACCATTCGGTGGCCATAATTCCTTCCAGGTGAGTCAAAAGGGAGGGTCGAGATAAGAATCACTCGTCTGAGGAGTCTTAATTGCTCTTCACTGAATTTTTGCCATTCTTTTCTTATAATATGCCCCTCAATTTTCGAGTCTGGCGGAGAGAACGCAATTGATCTCTTCCACCTCTTTGGTCATTTGTAAGTTTTCATGTTGTCTCAACCCTCACCCACGGTTTTTCCTTCATCTATATTCTTAACATTGGAGAGGGTGAAATTTGTCTGCATGGTCGCTCTCAGAATAATTCCCTGGCGAACACCCTAAACATGTAACAGACTCTCGCACCTGGCGTATACAGTATTTATTGATTTTCTCCACTTTCATCCACTCTCGGTCATTTTCTCCGCCTTGGGAAGCTTTCCCCCCGCAGACAGATTTTCACTGGTGGAGATTTTCTACTGGTGTTGGTGAACTCAATTTCAACATCCACGAGTGGATGGTGGACATGACGATTTATGCCTCTTGCTGCTCTGCGCCTTTCGGTCAACAGCCGGAAGTTACGATATAACAGAGAGGAGACAGGTGTAGCGGGTGAGATACAACACCAACGTCCCGTGAGACACCCTCCAAGGCACACACACGTGCGCAGGCTACAATGTATCCCGTCCAGAGTTGGAGCCAGAACTCGCCTTAGATTTCAAAATGCTTCAAATTTCAATCAAAAGTTCTTATAAATAAGTATGAAAAATATCTTTAATTGATTATTACAAGAAAATTTTGGTCCAATGCACTCTTTTAATTTGTGAAAAGTGATATAAATTTCAGGTTTTGCATCTTTATCTGGTTCAACTCAACTCTGATCCTTGCCCACTCTTCAGACTTCCACTGGAAGTCTGTACGGACTCTGGGTTCACTGAAGCACCTCGAATCAATCACCCCACGCTTGGCTAAAAAAAAGTGATTACATTCTTCTTCTTGGCTTCGAGTTGCAGAGAGAGAAAATTTTGGCGGGAAAGTGTCTTATCTGCGTGGCTGCGACGCCATAAGGTCAATATGCGAGAGAGGGAATAAAATTGACGGAATGAGTCGTAGACACTCTTTCTCCCCCTCATCCAATTCTTTAAGCATCTGGCAACGACCTCGATAACCTTTTCTCTTCACTTCGCCTCTACCTCTTCTTGAATTTTTTTTCGTCTTTCGGGTGTATTATTTCTCTTTGGTCGATGACCGTTACAAGGATCGCGTTTATGTGTCTCTTTTTTGAGACGTTGAAAAATGTAGAACAAGTTCGTTAGTTTTGCTCTCAATTTGCGTCTCATGATCACCTGGACAGTGGTCGAGACTCCAGGTCCGGGTGTCCGTTACTCTGATCTCATTTTAATACCAGAGACGCTTTTCAGGTCATTTTCCAACGACTTGCAATCCTTCTGATCGCCATTGTCCCGATGATGTATGAAAAAAAGGTGACCGTTTCTTGACCATCGTCCAAAAAATCCGTTGCTCGACTTTTAATAGAAACTTGGTCAATTTTTCTTGACGGCCCCGAAAGAGAAAGAGGCAAAAAAACGTCCTGGGCAAATATTCGCGCCTTTGCATATGCGGTTCTTCAATTGAATTTCCAGGTAGAAGATTCTCACATTGCACCTTTGTGACGCTCCAAGGAGCAATTCTCTCTCTTTCAGGACTCCGGGATGAATTATGAAAGCAGCCCAAGGAGAGCATCCTCTAGGTAAAAAACAACCGTCATAATGTTTTCATCGTTGCCATTCACATAAACTCTAAATAAAATGGGGCTGCCCATTAAAATTTGTTGCATTTTGTAATCACAATTAAATTCCCACAGTAATACAGGTAGAAATTTTCCGTCCATCTCGGACTTTAATTGTTAATTTTGCAGGAGAAGTAGTAGGTAACCCTTTCTGGAAGTGCGATGACCAAGATGGTCAATCTCACTCACTCTTGAACATCCGGATATTCCATTTCACCCCAATTTTAATTTGCCGTGCTCTTTCAATGGAGACCCAACCCTTTGACCCTCAGCGTGACCTCTCATCCCTCAGGACTCAGGGATTCACAAATCCCCATTGAGAATAATAAATTACTCTGTTGGGCTACCTGCGAATGGGTCAGTGAATAAATTCCTCAGAACTACATTTGACCATGGGTCAGTTTCCTCATGTACCATCGGCAACCCCTTCATACTCTCTGGCCCCTAATTAATATGCAGAGAGACCCGAAGCTGCAAAGACCCTTCCACAGCTGAGGATTGCATCGTGAGAAGAGGGACGGTTTTTTGCTGGCCTGGCGACAGACCTTCTCTATTTACCTATCACCCTGATGTACAAGGCATTTTACATACATATAAATATAATTGGACATGGAGTGACCCAATCCAAGAGACCATTAGCCTACCCTCTTGCCGGACTCTTAAGGGTCGTCTTTGCAGATCGCATAGTTCCTCAGAGGCACAAGCTAAAGGTCTTAACTGTGAACCGGCCACAAAATGCATTCTCCAACTGAGTCAGACAAGAATCAATTCATGAAGTTAACATCGTAAAATATTCTCAGATAAGAAGCTCTAAATACACAATTTTGCAATATCGTGATAAACACGATAATCTCTCTGTATTAAGCTCAACTGATAATCACTTCATTCTGACTGCAAGAAATGCAAAATGCTTCACAAAAAATGTTAATGCGGCAAAAGTCATCTGAGGAAATAAATAATTTGTCTGGGCTGTATGAAAATTACCAATTCATCACGCAATTTCCAAAGTGCAGGGAAAAGTTCATCAATTAATTCACAATTATCGAGAATTGAGCAAAAACATATGGGGAATATTACAACAGGAGAAATTGTTGGTGAAATTAACATCCATTAAGCCATGATGAGGATTAAAATATATGTATAATTGGGAGGGATGGTGCGCCCTCGTAAAACATATCAAATCCACCCCATGGATTTTCCACACCGACTTTCCACCCTCGGATGAAAGGCAAATTAAATTGAGATGAGCAGATAAATAGATCAATTTAGTGTGATGTGGTAAAAAGTCAGACACGAGTACTTACAGTATGAAGCGATTGTGCTGGAAATTGTAATTAGGGGATCTAAGGGCAATGTCGTTAATTTAAAATCAAAAAAGGAAAGTTTGAAAAATAACGAAAAACCGCTCTATGTATATAAACCTTGTTCAAAAATTAAATTATTTTATTTTCTTCGTCTGTATTCAAGAATAGTTTATCAATTTTTAACTATGAATTTGAGACTGATAAGAAAAAAATTGTGATTTTAAAAGATTGAAAGATTTAACAATAATAAAAAATATTATTAAACATGCCATCCACTGACAATATCTGGGCTTAAACAGTTCAATTATTAAAGCCTGTACTCTGGGTGCCTATTGAATTGCATTTTACCACCCTCTGAGTGGTTGTTTATGGGTTGGCAAAAAGCGGTGAGAGCTGCTGGGGTGAAAGGGACATTGTTGGCCTTTCATCATCTTCAACAGTGGAAAATACTCTCTGCAAAACGAAAAGTGGTCGGAAAAAAGTGTCGGCAAACAGGCACACCCTCAAAATGCAAACAGGCAAATATTTGACCTTTGCTAAGATGAAATTTTTACCGACACGGTCCATAGAGTACACAAAAAGAACACAATTCAATGACCTTTTCATGGTTGTTTCATTTTCCACAGACAGACACCCTCTGGACTTCAATTGAGAGTCTGGGAGATCCTCAGAGATAGGACCTTTTCCCTCCCGGGAATTAATTTGCCATCTCATCTTTCATGATCATGCAAGGAGGCTTCTCACCGGAAATAAATTTGAATATCTCTCTCCTCTTGCACGGGACATTGTGATGCAATGTCCCTCAAATGTGTTCACACAGAACCATTAGTGATGGCCATAAATCATCAAAATATCTTTCTTTTTTTGCCCACTCCGGACGAACCCCTTGCCCGGTGCGATGCTGAATCCATCTGGAAGAGACAGGGAGTGAGTTCAGGTCCAAGGCTCGTTGAAGGTCACAACAGGATGAATTTCTCATGAAGGATGCTTCGGTCCTTTCTTCTCGTGAATTTATACCTTCGCCACTGGGTTCTCATGAGACCCTTTTGTCGGCCCTTTCCTCACTCTCTTGGGATGCCAAAAAGAAATGCTTTATACATTGCTGATGGCTCTCGGAGCCGCTGAGGAATAAATTCTGCATTAACATTAACCTTAGAGTCTGCTCTTCCATTGTTCTCGCCATGCTGTTGTCTTCGCGAAGAAACCGCCAAGATAAGGGCTCTATCGATTGTTATGGGAACAAGCAAGATGTGAAAATGTGAAATTTACATTTAAAACAAACAGATTCTTCAATTATTCTTCGCTATCAATTCGATATTATGAAGAACAATTCTAAAATTTGTTTCGATAATTATCGATACAGTCCATAGACTCTAGCGATTTTTTCCAACGTTTCATCTCGTGATTGTGTGCGTCATATTTGGGAGATTTATGTAAAGATCCCAGCTATATGACTTTCTTCCTTCTCCAGAAAAAATAACCACCTTAAGAATTTAACAGTCAAGGTCTTTCGTCCTGTCTGAAAAAAAATCCTCGTTGAAGAAATTAACTTCTTTTATAGCTTCTCTATATTGCCTCCATAAACAGTCTGTTGAAGCTCTTAACTTTGTCACCGGTGGGTTCAACCACCATGAAGTGATTTGCCCTATCGGGCTGTTTTCTCTCTCTCTGTCTTTGTCGGGAAGAGAGCCACGAAACTCCTCATGCATGAGATGACCTCTAAAAATTAACAATCAAACAAAAGGTGTCTGCTCGCATCCAAAAGTCGCGTATCTCACAAATTGTCTCACATTCTCGGTGTTGTCTTCATGTTGCACAATTCGATGGCTCTCTCACTGAATCTGGGCAAATTTGCAGCAGCAGCTTTTGGAAATATGATAGAAATGTTAATGAGGAGAGATTCACCCAACATGAGGGCATGTAAAATGAGTTTTGACTTGAAGATTTCTGTCATGATAGACGCAATTCAATGCCCAAAAGAAAATCTTCGATCCTCCGCCTCGCCACTGACTTTTATTTAATTGGAGATGATCGTACTGGGGCAGAAAAAAGAGATTGTGCAAGACGGAGGAGAGATATATGAGCACCCAAGAGCTCCACATGAGAGGAGATGGTGTTAATAAACCTCGAGAAATTATTGAATTAAATTGCAATGCTTTTACAAATAATGCTTCTCCAGTTGTGCTCCGCGTGTATGATAAAATGACGAGCATTACGTAAAATGTGGAGATTATGGAATAGTGGAGGTGAAGAAAAAAGCACTTTCGATTTTTATTTTCAAGTCTGTTTATTAAGAAGGGAGCAAAAGATTTAATAATTTATTTCAAATCATGAGTGTTTTCACCGATGTGCCATGGTAAGCGCGAAAGGGAGATTTTGCTCTTGGCACGGGGAAACTGTAAAGGGGCAGATAAATGCA
>CAKKOB020002940.1:0-10648 GCA_918844115.2 Phlebotomus perniciosus
GAATGAATAACAGAATTTCTCTCATAGAGTAAATATTTACCAGTGATGCTATCAACCTTCACATCATTTGCAGAAGCACCCCAAAAATTGCCACCCAATTAATTGATCAATTGAAATTCGAGAAGGTGCGTCTATCGGGCTGTGTGGGCAGTTACTAATAAATTAAAAAAGCTATAAATATTCAAAATTATATTAACAATAGGCTCGGGTGTGAGATGTGCGACACTTGAGGAATTTCCTCCGAAACGACTCGTGCTTGATAAGCAAACATTTGCGTATGTCATTTATCAAATATTTACTCGCTAAGCATTTCTTTTTCATTAGATGTGTCTCTCTCTCCCTCCACAAAATTTTTCTTTCAAGGGAAAATGGAGGAGTAATAGAAGTGTTTGCAAAGAATTTAATTCCTTGTACTCTTTGACTCCCAGAAACGGGTGAATGTGGGGAAAAGCTCAAATTTGGAGTAGGACTTTGTTCGACACTTACCCAAAAAGGGTCGTTGAAAAATTAATCAAACAAATTATATACACCCAAGAGTTTGTCTGACTAAGAATTCCCCGCATTGACAGGATTTTTTCCATCCACCCCCAGGAAAACAATCATACTTTGTGCAATTGTTGACGAAATATGAGGTTTCATGAATTTTATTGATTCAAAAACTCTTGAAAACATTCATTTGTTTTCCCACAGAGAAAATTCCGCGGATTTTCTTTTATTTTTGTTTTATTTGAGAAAAGTTTACTTTTTCCTACTTTCAAGCGTCATTTTAAGCTGATTGCGAGAAATGTTTTGTTATTGGCCACATAGAGATTCGTTGCAATCCACCTGAAAGTTGCGAAATTGTTTTGCATCGGCTTACAAGTTGCCACCTTAACGATACTTTTAATTAATTCTCAGAAAGTTTCAACGTCGCATAATTGTTTACATACAGATAAATACCTTTATACCTGGAATTACTAAAATATCTCGTGGCTGATTTAAAGAAAAAGAAAACATTTTAAGACTATATACTTCGTAAAATACTTTCCCCTGGCATTTTCTGGTGATTTCTCAAGAGCACCACTGAATGGGTAATTTCCCATAAACCAGGGTCCAATGACAAAAATGTTCACGGTGTGAAATTTGATTAGGGACCAAAATTGAAAGGTATAAAGACTTCTGCAAAAAAAAATATGAAAAGCGCGTGTTCCAATTTAAAATGGACTTTGATGTTCTTAGGAAATTTTTCCGCACAATTCTCCCTAGCTATTGTGCCTAAGTTTCACTGGTATGGCCCCAAAAATTGCGAAACTTTCCCACAATGGAATTAAATGAAGGCCACCAAGGAGCTTTGTCAGTGTCTCTGCTTCCCATCGTACAAGTCAAAGGGAATTCATTTCCCTGTGAATAATATAGGAGCATTTTTTTCATCTACTTATGTTTATCTTCAATTGTCACATCATTAAGCGGATGAAGAAGGAAGGAAAAGTCATATTATGTTTTATTAGAAACACACATAGGAAAGTTGATTAAAAAGTTTAGCAGACACGCACTATGTGTGTTTTGAGCGTAAAGACGATGAAGAGGGAGTATAATTCAGTTAGTGCAAAATTGCATTTAGCAAGCACTAATTAATTTGTGTTTCAAAGTAAAATATTATTTTAATTAGTGCACTTGCGATGCTTCTAATTCAGTATTAAATTAAAGAAATATAATATTTGAGATAATATTACAAGATTTCTTGTTTAAGTGTCTCCAAAAATTGATAAAATTCAGTTGTATTTTTCTAAAAAAATTATCAGAAGCTATGGAGATTTCTTAGCCAAGTATTCTCTCGAAAGCTTTAAAGCTTTTGCTTTTATAAGATGTTTTGCAGACTCACCTTCAATTTATTAATCATTTAGTGTACTTTTGAATTACCCTCATTTGAAATACGTTAAACCGATTAAAGATTAAACCTTAAAAGCCAACATTATAAAAAGTTGCGGTTTTCAGGTATCTAACATGATCTTTTATATTTTTCCGGATAATTGCAAAACGTCTTCTTTCAGCGTTCGTCAAATAAATTGCCACTTTGTAATTCTGCATGTAATTAATCATACTCTTGGAAAGTTCATATATCACTGACGGGAGAGTTTGAGGCCGAGGGGGAGTGAAAAATTGAAGTGAGACTGATGGTGACACGCCGTATCAGGAGCAGACACCGCTTAAATAATTTTGAAGTCAGCACTTGAGATTTCCTTTGGGAAGAGATTCCAGTGATGAAGCTACTTTTCGTGATTTAATTAATGATTAAATTCCACTTTTTCTACCACATCTTATGGAAATGTGATTGTTGAGTTTAGCTTTTGTCGCGAAGAGATTCTTAAACTATTTGCAAATAGCGTTTTCTGGGAGAGAATTGACATCCATTACGAGAAAGTTTGTGTATCTTCATGTCAATTTCTCTACAGCTTGAGACACTTTCGAGCAACTTTTTCTCATACTTAATTTTCAAGTTAGTGAAGGAAATTACATTTCACGTGCCACTAAAATGTCGAGGAGTATCGACGGGGAAATTGCGATATTGGGTAAATATTGAGTGATGGAATTTCTTATCACGCTAAAATCAAAGTTTAACGAAATCTGAGAGCTTTGATCAATCCCCACATTATACAAGAAGTCAATTTAATTTTACATCTTTCAATCCACCGACGAAATTTGCACACAGAAAATCTAAATATATTTTTTGAGCAATTATTTTCCTGCGTCTTTCGCCCAAGAATTTATGTAACAGGACGCCCTTACATATACTTGAAGGACTTGAGTCGAGAAAAAGGACAAAATGAAACTTGGAGCCCGTCTTCAAGACAGTCTGGGACTTTTTGTTCCACTTTTGGCGCGAGACACACCAAATTTATTGCAAATAGAGTGTCTTATGACTGAGGAGAGAGAACTTGCAGACATTCTGGACATCTTCCAAGGAAGAAAAAAGACAATCACGCGCTAGATGAAAAACTATGATATTAAGCTTAATTAATACATTGGACATTTCAGAGCATATAAATGGTCAGTTAAAGATTTCCCGGGACGCCCTTTGCTGGGACGATGATAAATGATGACGGGAGTGAAACAATTAGCTGGAAAAGAGATAAATCACAAACACAATTATTTTCTATTTGGCCAGACGATCTGATTATCAGTTCCGCTGGATGTCTCAAAAGAAAATCCTAAATCGTGTTATCATCATAAAACTTTTATGAGAAATCATCACATTTTGATCCCCATTATGAGACAATTTTCAAGCGAAGAATCTCCCGAAAAATCTATTTGCATCTCATCAATCAACAGAGCATAATTTTGCTTGTACAAAATATTCCATAGAAAAATATGATATGACGCAATTTAATTTGCATAAATCTTTAAGATATTCACCAGCGGATTTATGCGAAATCATTAATGTGGGAGAGGTATCTTGTGAAGGGTGGACAGGCGGTTTAAATATTGTCGTAATGAAGTCTTATAGATTTTAAGGGGATTCCTCGTGTGCTTCTCTTTATTAACCCATTTTACGGGATGGTAAAAAACGCTCTTTTATCGTTGCGTAAACCGTTAAAATTTACGCAACATCAGGTAATGTCAACAGAGTTGTGGGCAAGAAGATCGTGAGCCAGTAAAAATTTAATTTAATCATAGTAAAAGAAACGACGACTGACGAACGTACGAAGGAAGGAATAAGAAAGATGTAAGAGCTTTATGCAGCTGACTCGTCCAGCGAGAAAATGAATAGGGAAGCTTCTTAAGAATCAATAGAGTAAAAGCTATATAACAGTTAGAGATTAGTGAACTGGACATTCAATTGGAGCATAAATTTTGCACAGTTTAATTTTAGTTTCAAGCGTTTCAAGAGATGCATTGGGTTGAAAATTATAACATAAAATCGTCAGAGAAATGAGGAAACTTAATACTCAGTGTATCTGTGTCAGTTGACAAGCAATTTTAATTAAGTATGAAGATATTAGTCACGTTGGTGACAAAAATTAGTCTCATATTCACAGTATTTGCACATGGAAATTTCTAATGAGTATAGTTTGTATAAATAAACTTATGCTTTTGCACGAGAACACACGCACACACGTTCATGATAAATTCATCCAACCTGTGCTTGGCTAAAGTGAGGAAATGTTAATTAATATTAATTCTGAGGATAGATTGCAAAAGGATGAGTAAGAGCTTTTAGTGTTATTAATATCACCTGAATTCTATATATTCACCTTGAATTTTACGTTAGGTATATATAGCAAAAGTCAGCGATGTGGAATTTTCTCGAAAAATCAACAGGATGGACAGTTTTGTGGGAACAATACGTGCAATTTTTCACCATGACGATGGTCAATAAAAAACATATTAAATTCACAATTGCCGTTCAGTGGATGAGCGAAACGGCCATAAGGTGGAGACACATGAATTGATGATTCTTTTGTGTACCTTCGCTTCTCCATTGCCTGTATAACCCCAATCCTAGAGTCATGAATAGATATACCTCCATTCACGAGCTCCACAAAGTCATAAGTTATTACAATTCTCAATGCTTGTTTTCCAAAGCGGAATGACTCCGAAGAAGAGGGATTCTTCGAAGGGTTTTGTGAAGCGTCATGAATTTCCCAATGTAATTTATATTATTTGTCCCAGTTGCTCCTTCATTCATTATCAGGAAATGTCCTATATTTTGCAGTCGCACAATTCAAAATTGACCTTCTTTAATACCCCAAACCCCACCCCTCAAGATTTAATCAAACACCCACGAAGGGTCATAAATTCAATGACTTTTCTATAATTTAATTGCAAGTGAATCAAACAATGTATATTTATTGTCCTCAAGAGAATCCTCCGCCTCCGAGAAATCATAAAAATTGAGCTTTCACGGCACTTTTGGTGTCTGTAATTTCCGCAGAAGAAATAATTTAGTAGCATTTTTCGCCCAAAACTCAATTTCTGAGTAATATTTAGGAAAATTCTGAGAAAAGTGCCACGATGTTACGGCATCTGTGGTGAATTTTTCATTGTCCCTCTATACGCCAGATAAATTTATCGCTTAAGGAGAAATCTTCCTTTTATTGTGCACAGGGTGCACAGAGATGAAATTAATTCTCTAGGAAATATGATGGTGATAACTTGAACCTTTTGTCACTGCAACTCATGAGAGAATTATCCATTAGCTGGCGGAGAGAGTTTTTAATCAACACAGACTCTTTTAGATTCTTGTCAAGCTCTTTAGAACGGTTTATTGATTGACTTTATTCATCTGAAGGCTTAAAGAATTATGAAATTTATTTTGCTAAGACAAGTGGCTCTAACTTCGTTAGAGATATTTTAAAACAGATTCTTTCTAAAAGAAATTAAAAAAGTATTTGCAAAAACGGAATGTTTTAAGATTACCCAAGACTCATTTTTCAGAAAGCGTTATTCTAACATTATCATATGAATAAGTCTTTAAATTTCGTGTATTTTGATAATAGTTTCAGACAAGAGCTTATTCCCACGAGATTATTTTGCAATGACAAACGATAAGAAGCTTTTGGTTGGAGAATTCAGCAAGTGAAACTCAATGTTTGCCAGTGTTTTCTCACGGGATTACCCCTGTATAAATTCACAAAGAGTTGGTGAATTGGGAGAGAAATTGAAACTTTGTGCTTTTGATGAGTGTTGAACGACATAAAAATTCAATAATCTTTAAATTGCTGCCATCTAGGCTCCTATTCATCCCATGAAACACTTCACGCTCAGCAGAAATTCTCCTTTTCATATTTATGAGCACAGTGTGAATTTTTAGAGCAGAGATTCCCAATTTTTTTAGGGGAAAAAAGTTTGTATCAACATTGAGGCTTGAGGCGGAGCTAGAATTATTTTCACTGACGCCTCTGTCCGGATTCACTGTTAGATATTTTTAAAGGCTCCAAAAAATAAAATTTATGAGATTGTCCAACTCTTATGACATGAATCAGCCTGAAATTCTAGAATGTTATAGTCAAGACTTTTAACGAAAAAATACTCTGTTCGCTAAAGCCGCGCTAAAGTCGCTCTTAAGTCGAAGAATTTTTTTAAATAAGCAAATCTTATTTTTTTAAAGACATGCCTTGGCGAGCTCTTATTCCCTCTCGACTTTTGTTCTTAATATCTTCTCAAGTTCTCCTTAATATCAATAGTAATCATAAGAGCTAAACGAAGAATTTTGATGAAATTTTGATACAATCGAGCCATGTATATATGAAATTTGTTTGCATCACATTCTGAGTTGACCCCCAGGGAAGCCCAGCTCTTATACGCTGAGTTAAGCTATTGTTTATCATGTCCTTTTCAGTAAGTCATTGTCTGTTTTCATGGCTCCATTTAATAATTTTGTATACACTTGTTGGGTTTTTCTCTCGCAATATTCATCATGTTTTGCGCTGAGATGGACGAAATATTTTCATTTTGTCCAAGTCCTCTGTATTTAATATTTATCAATTATGGTCACCCTCATCTCTGGGATTTTCACATCATTCTTGTCTTCGCACATTGAATAAGCAAACCATTGACATAACATGATTTCGCCACAAGGGACGGCACGACCCACCCTCGCCCGAGGGTGAGTACTAAAGAAGAAATGTGGCGATGGCAAATAAATCGTTTTATAGTTGCAGAGAATTTTGTTTGCAATAAAAGCACAAGACAGCATCCCCAAACCTTCCACAATAAACTTGTCGCAACGAATAGAGCGGAAAAAATGTCAAGAGAATATATCGTGTGTCTTAAGGGTCTGTGGGTGGATAAATCGTGAGGACTTCTGATATGAAATCTCTGATAGAGTCACAAAATGCAGTAATGTAGAGCGAAGTTTAGATAAATTTGAAAAATTGCATTGCAAAATATTCTAAAATGATGCTCTATCGAAAATTTACATTTTGTAATAAATCCTAATTCCTCAAAAGTTATTTCTACAAGTTATTCATTTATTAATCACAACTCCTATAAGATATCTACTACTCCTTATCGGGAGACTTGCTGTGTCATATTGTATGAGAAAGAGAGATACATAAACTGTTATTGATTTTCCCTCTTGTACATTGTCGTCGTCATCATGTAGATGAGCTTAAATGACTTTTCCATCCTCTCTCTGCTCGCATAAGCTCACCAACACAGTTATTATTTTTCCTTTGCCTTTCACTTAATAAGAAAATATCCTCACACCAAATCATACCATTCGCCATAAATCACAATCCATATGCTGGTATATTTATCTCCTCGGACGAAACATATTCAATTTCCGCCACCAGGCTATGTAGAGACAAGATTAGATAACATTGCATAACTTTGCACCTTCGCGAAGAGAAAATTTACTGACAATTTTCATCGTTGCCTCTAAATTTCCCCTCATGGTAATTTCTCCGCAGTGTAATGTCTGCATTTTGCGCCAAGAGCCAATAAGATAGGCGGCAAATTGCCAAGATAAAATACTTTTTCTTCCATTTATTCCCCGACATTTTATACTCCCCCACATTCCATAAGATTCCTCCGAATGGCATTTGCTTAATTATTCGCGGCATTTTCTGCAGTGCTTAGAACAATAAATCTCGTGAAAATTGGTGGATTTCATAATAGATCTTGGCGGAGAACTTTCTATAAGCCCTGAACGCAATATGTTCGCGGTAAAACGACAAGTTGTGTAATTCTTCGGGGATTTACATTGTGATACCCCAATTTGAATTATCACTCACAATCTTGTTTCACTTTTTCGGGGCGAAAAAGATGAAAGATTTATGAGAAGAGCCTTTGGCTAAGATCTTAATTTGTGAGTGAAGTTTTGCTGCTTTTAGCGAATTAAATTTGTAACATCTTGAAAAGTTCAAAGTCCTAAATGGCGAATCGTTGGTTAAAGAAGCTTTACGTAATTCTTATTTCATTTGGAATATATGTATCAGATATTAAAACATTTGAAGATACATATATAATGTGTTTATTTTCATAATATGTTTGTGAAATGAAACAGTTTGTGGTTCCAGTTTAATTTTAGTTTAGTTTAAATTTAAATGAGATAAAACCACATAAAGAATTTTGTACTTGTTTACTGTTAAATTACTTTCAAGACTTTTTGGGTGTGAATTAAATAGACTTTATTAGTCAACTCTACTTGCAATTTACTTCCTTATACAAAGAATTGCTGCTAAGTAAATGCGGAAAAATTCTACCATAAATTGCTGCTTATTCAAGCCTCTAACTCACTAAAAATTATGCAAGAACAATAAGAACTTTTTTCTAATAAAGATTTTTTTGTTTTACGGAATTACTCTACCAACAATGCCTTTTGTAGTTGCTAAAAATAAGCTTTTTGATTTCTCTTTTTGATTTTTCATTTGAACAAATTCATAAATTATTGAAAATCTTAAAAAAATTGCTTTAAGCTAGAAGCTTAATAAAATTTTGCAGAACTTTTCTTAAACATCAAAACATATAATATAACTTGTGAAAGCATTCTGACCATCTATGCTTATATTTTCAGAAAATTTAAACTTTTATTCTGTAAGCGTATAAAGGATTGCAGTGTAGGAAACGGCTGATTTGACAATCTGAAAAAAGTAAAAAAAATCAGTAATATAAAACCACTGCGTTATGTATGCTATATGTATATGAATAAAAATCACCCGAACAAAAAGATCGATAGATATATCGCCAAAACCGAAAGTCTCCAACACTACTGGGCGTTGCGCTATCATTATGATCAGAAGAAGCCTCTTTTGGTCCACCAAATTCATTTCATACCACCTTGTGAGAAACAAGGATTCCAGGAACATCTCAGTTTTGTCCTGGAGTACTTGTCCGACGTAGCAAAGGAGAAAAATTTGCAAGGTTGCAGCGGGGGCGCATATGTATGGAATATTTGTTATCGAAGAATCACCACCACTAAACTTTGAAGTGTAGATAAACAAGCATAAATACATAGTTGCGGTTACGAAGGTGTGAAAATACACGTGCCAGAAGATATTTTGCATTATCTTGAAATATTTCAAAACAATCACGTGATTAGCATACACGCACTTTAAGATTCTTCCACTCATCTCTATTATGTCTTTATGGTCTGAAAGCTCCAATATTAATTTGGACAAAACCGTAAATTCAGATACAAGGTATCCAACACAGAAAATGAGCAAACTATCTCGATTAAGAATGGTTTCGGTAGAAGTGAAGAATGCAATGCATTGTGTTAATGCATTAATGGGTTTAAAGAAGGGACTATCTTTTGGGATAATGGGTAAATCGTACATTAGAAATGCGTAGTAGCCTGAAGTGATAAAGGTGTATAATGCAAGTAGTATACCAGTAATTCTTAGGATGGGAACGATGTACCTATTAAGAAATGAAACAACATTTTTTTACACATTTTTAAATAGATGGACGGACCAAATGCGTCAAAATCAGATTTAGAGTTACTGCAAATTTGAACTTACTTATCAATATTCTTAACAATTTTGAGATTTTGTTCCATCACTTCCTGTCGATACTTCTCCAAATACTCATCCTGAGATCTCACTAGATTAGCAAAATAATTCAGCATATCCTTGAGATCATCTCGATAGTAGAACAGGAGGATAAAGTAGACCATAACGGCTTGATATTGCATTAACACAATACTAATTTTTAGAGCCATTGCGATTTTATCCTCCATTCCTTCCATCAAAGTCAAATGATAGCACGACAGAATAAAATTAATAGTTAAATTAAAGAATAAGATGTAGTTTCGTACTGGAAATGATAACTTGGAGTTGAGTATCGGAATAAGACCCAAGAGATACGCATTTGTGAATCTCTTCGCTTGGTTTATTATTTGATCACTTAGAATTTGAGCTTGTGAAGCCATAGTCGCGGATAGAATTCAATATCTATCGAAGAACACTCACGTACTTTTGCGGACTTTCTTAGCGGGTAAAGTTCTTTTATACAGACGATTGTGTTGTATGAAAAATTGACTTGTTTTGCAAACTTCCAACACTTCTTCTTGTCGTGAAGTTAACAATTCGACAGCTTATCATTTTAATCTTTTATAAAAGTGACCTTCTCTGCAATGTGTGTTCGATATTTGAAAGGATTTGTCGTTTAAATTACAGGCTGTTATGCCATACTCGAGTGATGGTTGAGGAATTTTTCTTTCACTTCCACCTGATAAGATTCTGTATAAAAATTTCATTTGACATTTTTTCTCTCACCCTAAAAATCATATCCTTGGGGAGAGCGATGAAAAATCGACCAGATTGTCTTCTGCATTATTGATGTGGCGAATATTACAATGTCATTGGCTAAGATTGTTATCTCTGCTAAGATCTTAATTTGTGAGTGAAGTTTTTCTGCTTTTAGCGAATTAAATTTGTAACATCTTGAAAAGTTCAAAGTCCTAAACGGCGACTCGTTCGTTAAACAAGCTTTACGTAATTCTGATGATTTCATTTGGAATATGTATTGGTATGATAATAAGCTGGGATTAGGGAATCCCAGCTAAAAACGATAAAAACATTTGAAGATCCTAATACATAAAGCCAAGTGTGCATATCTGAATTGGCCTGATCACCCCCAAACCATTAAATCTCGACCGGACGTGACTCCAGGAGTCCGAAAATACCCATCTCCAAAATGTTTGTCTGTCTGTCTGTCTGTCTGT
>CAKKOB020002941.1:0-10643 GCA_918844115.2 Phlebotomus perniciosus
AAGTTTACAGAAATTTCTAGTAGAAAATGTAAGCAGTTTCTGCTAGAAAATCTTAAGTATTCTGCTAAAAAATCTTTTGGAATTCATAGAAGAAATTATGAAGTTTTTCTAGTAAAAGTTTGTAGGAATTTCTAGTAGAAATTGTAATCAGTTTCTGCTAGAAATTTTGAGAAGTTTCTTTAGAAATATAATTTAAATTATTTTGCCGTAAATATTACAAAAAAAATCCTAATATCTTTCAATAACGTTTTTTTTTGTAAAATTGCGATATTTAACCTCAATAACGACCCAAATAAATCGTTACATTTCAAACTTATTTTCCCAATAAAATCATTTACCGCTCATTTACATCAATTATATTCTATTTTTCTCTATGGAAAATTCAAGAATCTCATATTGCTCACAATAGGTGTTTGCCATACTCCTCAACATCCCGCAAAAGCTCTATTTACTTTGCATGTTTTCACCTCCACGAACAGACTCCAATAAAATTTGGCAGCAAAAAAGGCGAGATCGTGACGCTCGCTCGATATCGCATCTGTCTCTGATAAAACCCACACCAGCTGCTGAGGAAGCTTTTTCGCCCTTGCCAGCGTGTTGGTGCTTCTTGGTATGGATTGACCAGTAAAGGCTTGTGAGCTTCTGCGAGCTCAGTTCTCCGTTAGCAGTGATCGCAAGTGGATCCACTGGACTTTTCCGCGCTTTAAAAGTGTTTTCCAAGCCTTATAAATGAATTTTCTCACAGAGTGATTTACCAATTTGTGTTTAAATTGTGAGAAACAGTATTATTTTTATCTCAATTGGTAAGATTGTTTAAATCTTTTACTCTTAATGCTATGGTTGTGATCATTATTTTTTTTAAGATCATATCGGAGTGAGTGAAGAATTCCCAATAAAATCAACAATAGATTGAAAAAAAGGTGAAAAAAACAGGAATTTCCTCGTGATCTATCCTACAGAATTAATAAGTGGTGGCTTCTGAAAATCTTGATCAGTTAATAAGAAAAATCTCAAGATCTTTCAACAAATACGTTTTTTCTTCCAAAAATCCCCACTAAATATCTTGTCGAAGGTAAAAAGAAACATTTTCAACAAGAAGAACAATTTTTTGAGAAGACGCGAAGTCTCTATCTCCAACCGTTTGGCTTAATCCAAAACAGACGGACACACAGCCAAACAAAACAGACGTTGAGACGCCATTTTTTTAATCTTCCTAAATTAAACAGATTATAGTATTGCTCTTACGCGATCGATAACGAGCATATCGACCATAAAAAAGCTCTCAAGTGCATTTAGGAAAGTGTTCAAAGTCCTCTGCAAGTCTCTTGCAAGACACTTAAAATATTGCTTCATCCACGGCGCATAATTGATGCTGAGAAGTCATCATTGGACAATTGAGCATCTCATTGCATCAATCGAACTCTCATGACCGCACTTGTTAGTTCCACACGTGAAGATTTATTGCGACTTTTCTCCCAGCGAAAGCTCCATGATTTACCAACAAGTTAAAGAAATTCAAAATATCATTACCTCATACGTTTTTTTTTGGCGCACAACCTTAACTCAAGCGGAGCTAAGATGTGGCGAAAATCCCCAGACAAAAACAAAATTTGCTGTTTGCATGAAATTAAAACACTATTTTGGGGGGAAATGGAATTCTGATGAGTTTTTGTATGGAATTTACCTGGGACTCTATATCGGAAGTCTTTGTCTTTTGCGTAAGAGTGACCTTAAATTGCTATCATAAAAGCATTATCGTTGGGCGAAAATGATAGACGATCTGCCTTACACACTTCTTCGATCCATTATAGGTTTTGTAGTTGTGAATGGAGGAAGAATTGCAAAGGGCGCCGACCTTATATTTGGTGTACAAGAATACAATTGATTGAAGGTTAAATAAACCGGAAACAGCATAATGGAAAATAGCGATAAAATTAAAAGAAAAACATAGAACATTGAAAACATTGGGTTTTGTTTTTAGTTTAAAAATTCTATGTTTTGCTGTTTTTGGTTTTCTAAATTTATTTGTGAGAGAAAGTTTGCTGCAAAGAAATGTTCTTAAAATATATTTATTATAGAATGTTTATAATTGAGAACATAGAAAACATCGAAAGCATCGTAAAGCACAATTTTTTTAGCTCATGTATTACTAATTATGAATTTTTAATCAAAAGTAATTAGAAAAGCCCTCAAATATTCCTAAGAATTACAGAAAACATAGAAAAAACATCGAAAGCTTCCCCATGCCCTCAAATTTCGTCTGATCTTCAAAAATCCTTTTGTATTCCTAAATACGGTTTTTAATAGACATCAAAAGTGAATGGAAAAACACTCAAACTTTTCTAATAATAATAAAAGACATAGGAAAAACATCGAAAACTTCGCCATACTCTTAAATTTCGTCTTATCTTAAAAAAATCTTTGTTATCTTAAATATGGTTTTGATAGAAATCAGAAGCAGACAGAAAGACTCTAAAAATTTCTAATATTCACAGAAAACATTGAAAAAACATCGAAAGCTTCGCAATATGATCAACTATAGTCTGATCTTCAAAAATCTTTTTGTATTCTTGAATATGATTTTGATAGAAATCAAAAGTAGATAGTAAAACCCTAGGAACTTACCTAATAATCACAGATAACATAGAAAAAACATCGAATACCTTGCTATTTCCGCAATTTTCGTCTGATTTTAAAAAATCTTTTTGTTATGGAATGCTGAGAAGGAACATCATTGCTCTTAATTAAACAAAAGACTTTTATCATGGTCTTAAGCATAACAATTGTAATATCCATGAACCATCATATATTGCTTATAAATCATACCTTTTGTATAATCATTAAAAGTGAGCAAATTAAACTTCCTACATAGTAATTGTTGTCTTCCAGTACTCCTTGAGCTTTTCTGCAGTAAATGCTAAATAAACTTCCGGGAAAATTGAGTCAAAAAAAAATCAACTCCGAGCAAAAGAGTTGTTATCAGTGGAGTAATCATTATGCGTCTCACCGGCTGGTTCTCATACGACAGTGTTCGGGTCCTATCTCTGCTTTATTGTTGTAATATTCGCTTCATGTTTAGTATGGCCCAATAAGGTATTAATATACATAAATAAATATAAATGAGACGTGTGTAATGGGAATGTAATTGACGCGCAAGCGGGAGTGATAAAGTGATTGATTGGATGACTTCATGAGATCAAAATACAATTATTACTGATTATTAAGAGATTCCCTCGTGCGCCCTCATATCAATTTTCGTTAAGTTTTTCCGTCATTTGCGACAGGAAGGAAATTGAAAGCAAACTGAATACCTTTTAAACACGCGCGACATTTAAAATCACATTCCTTTTACAATTTTTGCTCTTGTCCTTGTCAATGCGGGAAATATTGCAGAGAAGTGACTTACAAAGTGTTGAGAAAAATGCATCAAGAAACGAGTTTTTTTTTACTTCTTTACTTTTCTCCCCACCATAAGTGAATAAAATCATAATTTCACGTCGAACCATCAATTATGCAATTTTAAAATTCACGAAATAAAACATTTTTAAACAATCACAAATCATCAAATCGCAACTCAATGTCGCGAGTTGTGGGAAATCTATCACTGATGCTGTAAATGGACGGAACGATTGAAAGAGGCTTGCATTGGGCACAATGTTAAGAGCAACCTTGACCAAACTTAATGTTGCAATGCGATTTAGTATAGCTTATAATTTATTTGTGTTGAGAAGCTCATTAAATGCATTGCATATTTCTCCGCATTGATTTTTTTCGTACTTAATTCGTGATGGAAACTGACGCAATTGACTAAAAAGGAGGTGGGGGCAAACTTTGCAGAGTGCTCTCAAAAGTTTAATCGAGTTAATCGACAAAACATTTACAAATAGAAGAAATCGTCGATTTGTTATCCAGATACTCGAGATATAAATCATTTTCAAAGGGGAAAGGTGGGTTTATGGGTAAATTGTAGGGGAGGGGGGTCCCCCCGAAGACCAGAAGGCTCTATCTGCAACCGTCTTGCTTCGATAATAGAAGAGCAAGTGTTAATCCTAAATTACAATCGTGTAATTCTTACAGATTTCAAAATTTCATGAAAGTTTCAAGTATTTTTGAAAGTTTCCTTAAATTTTTCAGGTTCAAAAAGCTTTTCATGATCAAGATCGGATAATTAGAACGATTAGAACCAAAGATATAAACACAAAAATGTTTAAACCGGTTTATCTAAACTCTTAGTTTATGTAGAGACTTAAACCGTACATCATTGAAAAGGTCTTGATGCAGGCTACAACATATTAAAATTTCAAGAAAATTGATCGGTTATTATCCGGGATATTGCTAAAAGAATATCTTAGTTCCATTCAAAATGGCGGATGTAACTATAACCCTACTTTATGTACCTTTACCGTAAACTGCAAGTCTCTGACTGACACACAAACAAACGGACAAACGACTGACGCAACCAAAAATGAAATACGAAGCAATAATAAACTTTTACTACGAGTTCTATTTAAGTAGCTTTTTAGTGGAATTCTAATAGATTCCACTATTTTGTAATATTCTCTCTTCGAATTTTATCTTTTTTACTCGTGCTTTTTTGTCTGGAAATTCAAAGCAATGCATGAATTGACGTATTCACAAGAATTTACTGCAAAATTTAATGATTCAATCACGTAAAAATGCAAATAAAAAAATACCTAATTTCGATCTTCTCAAATGACTTTCCAAGGTAGGAAAATTCTTGGAAAAAGTACAATGAGATCAAGAGCAACGTGAGAAAATATTCAATTGCTTATTGAATATTGATTGATGTTTAAGATTTGACCCTTGAGGTTCTCTCCAAATACATTTTAATTGACGCTAGAAAGTTATCTTGAACTTGACTGCGACAAAGATTCCTCACATGCCTTTATAACGGCTGGAACGCGATTTTATGGATCAACAATAAATTTTTTGTGTACAAAAGACTCAATAGAATTTGATTGCAGTAATTGCAGTTGTGAATGATAACTGATGAGTTTAGTAAATAATAGCATTATCAGATCACGAAGGTTGATATTTGTCACACTTTGCCACATACAAATCACCTTCGAGTCACAATCAATAACAGGTAACCCGAAAATTTTCCAACTAAATTAATCGTGAAAGGAATTTCTTCAAAAAAATTTTGAGGTAAAAGTAAACGCTCGATCATTCTCAATTTGACAAAGTGATGATTAACTCATGAAAGTTAAACATTCTATTATCAGAAACATCTTAAAGAATGACCCATATGAGTCATAAAATATTGCCATACGTTGATCTGCAAAAATATTTAAAAATAAACAACAAAACTTTGCAACAGAATTACTTCCAGACTTTCATTATATAATCAACTGGTTTTTTCTAGATCTAAAGGTTAAAATTCTAAAGAAACGTGTCGCCCAATAAAATTATAATAATCACTCTCCCAAAAAACCCGCCGGCGTCATAACAACAGCAACAAATTTATGTTACACTCTTGTAGCAATAAAATTATTAGCAATTCCAGAAGCATCACCATGAAATTATCACATAACGAGAGATCCGATCTTGTTTTTTTGAACAGGTGAACCAATTTATCAAAAATGGCGGGACACGACAATCCCACATTCATGGACGACAACCTGGCGGTCCCGGGCGGTTACAAGTCCACCTACTTCCCTCAGAGGCCACCAAAGTTCGAACCCGAGAACTCACAGACATGCGAAGAGTCCGGTTCGGACTCAATGCCACCAGACAAGCCAGCAGATCAGGTGCCACCGCGTGAGACATGGGGCAAGGGTGTTGAGTTCCTCATGTCATGCATTGCCATGTCCGTCGGCCTAGGCAATGTGTGGCGTTTCCCATTCACGGCCCTAAACAATGGCGGTGGGGCCTTCCTCATCCCCTACTTGATAGTCCTGCTTTTGGTCGGCCGACCCATCTACTACATGGAAATGGCCATAGGACAGTTCTCGAGCAGAGGAAGCGTGAAAGTCTACGACTTTGCCCCAGCAATGAGAGGTAAGGATGGTTGCGAGAGTTAGGTTCTGTTAGACCGGGCGTTAGGTTCCCACAGGGTCTGTTCCAAATGTCTAAGTGTTCGTTTGTTCAAAAGGAGCGGGATATGGCCAGATTATAGCAACCTTCTGGGTTATGACGTACTATTCGTCCGTTATGGGTATCACGATTAGATACCTATATGAGTCCTTCAGTTCTATCCTCCCCTGGACATGGTGTCGAGACACTTGGCAGAATGTCACGTGTGTGGACTCTCTGCTCAAGAACACCTCAGAAAGCTTGCATAAGAGCAATTCAGCATCAAGATCCTCCTCAGATCTCTTCTATCAGTGAGTGCGAAGTCTATGTTCGGAAGGGTTGTTGGTTGCTCTCCTAACTGGGTTGGATTTTCCGTAGTAACTTGATTGGTTAACTAACAGGTTTTTGAATTTTATTGCATGCCTAGGTGTTGGTTTTGGCCAGTTGGTCGCCATCATATGCGCCGCCACATACTATTCCTCTGTGATGGCGTTAATAACGTCATACCTGGTTGACTCCTTCAAGAGTCCCCTACCATGGTCAAAGTGCCGAGAGAACTGGATCAACTGTATCGATTCTGAGGGTCAATCGAGTCCCGTGAATCCGGATACTGGACTAACAACCTCATCACAATTTTATTTTCTGTAAATAATCCTAGTTTGTGCATGCTGACTAACCAAGCTATGTTAACGAACCTAATAACCATTACTTCCATCTAGCAATGAGGTACTGAAGGAGAAGGCTCAAATTGAGGATGGGATAGGACTTCCAGACCTCTATCTGACAATGTGCCTAGCAATCTCATGGCTCGTGGTGATGCTGGTGCTCATCAAGGGTGTTAAGAGTTCTGGTAAGGCTTCATACTTCCTCGCTCTCTTTCCGTACGTTGTTCTTGGAATACTTCTGATACGAGCTGCTACTCTTCCTGGGGCTATGGATGGGATTATCTACTTCATCAAACCCCAATGGGATCAACTGTTAAACCCTCAGGTTGGTTCTAGGTTCTAGGTTCCAGGCATGATCTAAGACCGTTTTTTTCTCCATAGGTTTGGTACGCCGCTGTGACTCAGGTGTTCTTCTCCTTATCCGTATGCTTCGGCAACGTGATCATGTACGCCTCCTTCAACAAATTCGATCACAACATCTATCGAGACGCTAACATCGTCACCACCCTGGACACCTTCACATCCCTCCTGGCTGGTTTCACAATCTTCGGCATCTTGGGTCACTTAGCCCATGAGATCGGCACAGACGATGTATCCTCTGTTGTGGTATCCGGAGCTGGACTGGCCTTCATCTCCTACCCAGACGCCATTGCCAAGTTCGACTTCCTGCCACAAATGTTTTCCGTTCTGTTCTTCTTTATGCTCTTCGTGCTTGGCATCGGCAGTAACGTGGCCATGTCTTCAAACATTTGCACTGTGATACGGGATGAATTCCCGAAGATCAAGAACTGGCAAGTTTCAATCGCCGTTTCACTCATTGGTCTGGCTTTGGGGTCCGTCTACGTGACTCCCGGTGGTCAGTACATCCTTGAACTTGTGGATTACTTCGGAGCATCAAACATTGTCTACGTGCTGGCCATTGGGGAGCTCGTGGCGCTGCATTACATCTACGGCATGGGTAGATTTTGCCGGGACATAGAGTTTATGATTGGGAAACGCCCAGGAATGTACTGGAGACTCACATGGGGCTTCATAACTCCCCTCCTACTGCTTATCATCTTCATCTACACTGTGGCTATCTATTCGCCATTGACCTACCGCGGTCAGACCTATCCCGACGCGGCGTACGCCTGTGGATGGACCTTGGCGGCCATTGGGGTGTTTCAATTGCCCATCTGGGCGGCTGTGGCTGTGATAAGACAACCCGGAAAGACGTGGAAGGAGAAATTTGTGGGTGCATTTAGGCCCAAATCAAATTGGGGACCCGTTGTACCCGCCATTGCTGAGAAATACCGCAAATTCAGATCCACCGAAGACAGTAAGGCTCTGTTTGAAAATGACGGCGTCATGGCCAAGATCAAGAGAACCTTGTTCGGGTGATCTTCTTGATCTCTTTCTCTTACAAGTATTTATACCATTTCCTTTTTACTGTGCTTTATTTCTAAGAAATAAACTAGTTATGACGCAAAAAAGCTTTTTATTCCAAATTCATCAGATCACACACCATTTTTTCTTATTTTGAGGAATGAAGTTAAAGCTGAGAAGATGCAGCTTCATCAATGATCCAGAAGAGATTTCCACTTGAGGGATTCACGCGTCCAGCAGGCAAGTCTTCTTCCTCCTTTAGAATCCGACGAACCATTTCTCCCTTTGCAGAACCCGCCATAGCGAAGATGCAACTCTTGGCGGCATTTATCAGAGGGTAGGTCATAGTGACGCGTTCAGGGGGTGGTTTTGGGGAATCTGAAATAGGAGCGACTAGGCAAGAGGATTCCTCCAAGAGTTTGTGTCCAGGGAAGAGGGAACATGTGTGACCATCTGGTCCCATGCCCAGCAGCAGAAGGTCAAATGAAGGAGTTTTCTCCGGCTAATAGAAAAACCTTGTCAGATAAAACAACCGAACAGGGAGTCTTAAGAAGTCTCACCTCTTTGAAAAATTCCCTGATCTTCCTTTCATAGTCACCAGCGCACTCCTCTAAGGGGAGCTTCATGTTTATCTGCATGAATTGCTCCTCCTTTAGAGGAGTAGCCGGGATCAGGGTTTGTCGGTATAGGCCGAATGTAGAGTCTGGACTGTCAACGGGAACGTAGCGTTCGTCGCAGAAGAAGAGCTTCCACTTAGACCAATCCGTCTGGATCTTTGGTAGTCCTGTCGCCAGGTACTTCACCAAAGATCCCCCGGAGAGGCCAATTGTGAAGGAAGAACTCCTCGAGATGGCTTCATTCGAGTACTTCTCCACTAGATCTGCTAACTTCTTGATAACTTCCGCCTCGGAAGTCACTTTCACTACTTCTTTTCCTGGCATTACCGGTAGGTTGTCTTTATCAGTGAAAAGTGAAATTGCAAGAAGCAACAGGTGATAGTATGCTAGCATGAAAGATGATTCGTCATGCCAGTGGATTTTCGAACTCTCCTCTCTCTTTCTTCTCTCCATTGGAAGTGCTGACATTAAACACGTGAAGAGAGGGAAGAGTTTTTGTTTATAAACCTTTGTCTTACAGAAATATCAAAGCGAACTCTTAGTAAAAACTCCTAAAATTCCATTCAGAATGGACGTAAAAGAGGCAGGAACAGTCTCCGGATCAGTAGCTGAAACGGCTGAAACCCAAGACAAAGGAAAAGAAGAGGCTATTGAACCAGGAAGTGAAAAGTTGGCTGAGAAGCAAATCACCGAAATAAATGCTGTAAATTCCTTAGCCCTGCTGGCCGCCTATAACAGTTCATCAGATTCTGAGAGTGACTCCTCCAGCTCGTCATCCTCTTCCTCCTCCAGCTCCAGTGAGTCGGAGAGGGAAGAGGTTGTGATAACCAACACAACAACCTACAGAGAGGCTCCAGTTGAGATCTCCAGTGATGGAGAATCCTCACAGGGCTCAGATGATGAGGCTGACAAGGTCAAATCTCCCTCCCAGAGACCAGCCTCCCGCCAGAGAGTGGGAATCAAGGCCAAGGGGGAGCTAGATTTGAGCGATTTGCCTCCCATTGAGGACCTTCAGATCAACGTCCGGGAGGAGGAGTGTCTCTTCCTGGGCAAGATCCTCTCGATTGTTGAGCAAATGGTGCTGGTGGAGACTAAAAGAGGCAACGTGGTGCTGGATCTGGACACAGTTCTCTTCGTGGATCGCGGCCACAAAGTCCTGGGGAAGATCTTCGATGTTCTGGGCCCAATAGATCAGCCCATCTACTGCATCCGCTTTAACACGGCATCTCAGATCGCAGAAAAGGGCTTCACTGTGGGAATGGATGTGTTCTGGGTGGCGAAGCCCGAGCACTCCTCCATCGTTGTGGTGCCGAATTTGATGCAGCAGAAGGGATCAGACGCCAGCTGGGAGCACGACATTGAGCCACCCGAGGGATGCCTTGACTACTCAGACGATGAGCAGGAGAGAACCATCCGCAGGAATCGGAGGCAGAGCAGAAAGCCTGATGAAACGCCGAGGCAAAACAAAAGGCCGGAAGAGACGCAGAGGCCAATGCTGAGAGGACAGAGAAGAAGGCAGCATCCTCCGAGAGCTCAGACGGTGTCTCACTACCCTAATCTCAACTGGTATCAGTATCCGCCACCACCGATGCCCACCTGGGGTCCTGTCTATGTGAATCCCTTCGCTTATCAGGCTAACATCCCTTTCACTCAACCTCCACCGCCGCCACCACCACAAAACAGCGCTCCCGTGAAGATGGAACATCAGGAACCGCCACCGCCAGGATGTAACTGACAAATCTTGGAATATTAATAAAGTTTCCGGCTCGATATTCCTTGTTTTGTTTTTCTGATTTTGAATTCACTCTTATGGAACAAAATTCCTGTGCTAAAAAGGGCAGCCAACTTAAACTTCCTTTTCACGAGAATTAAATTTAACCGAAAGAGACTAATTTTATTATTTTCATCATTTTGCAAGTAAAAAATCGTATTTTGAGTTCGTTATTCGAATTCTTATCCC
>CAKKOB020002942.1:0-10639 GCA_918844115.2 Phlebotomus perniciosus
ATATCAATATTTCATATCAAGGGGGAATTATTATGGACATTTGAATGGAAGTGCGCGAGAACTTTCGGAAGTGGAATGAGTCAAGTTGTAATAAGTCAAGTAATTTAGAAAGCTTCCAAGGAAGATCAGAAGCTTTGGGAAGTTCTTCTTGAGCTTTAGATTATTTTTAAGAACGTTTTAAAACTTTCAGGAACTTTAAAGGAAATTTCTAAACATTGAAGTGTTTTTAAGCTTGATTAACTGAGAGCTTTTTAAAACTGCTTTAAAGCCAAACAGTAATTTTTGAGTATTTAAAAAATAAGGAAAATTTGTAAAGCTTATTTTTATTATTAAAGCTTTAGAAGTTCTCCCTAAGCTTTCGAAAATTCTGCTGGAAAGCTTTTTCAGATTTTTTTTAAAGCTTTCATAGAAAGCTTTGGAAACCTTTATTAGAAAGCTTTCTTAGGAAGCGAACACATTGAAATCTTTCTTAGAAAGCTCTAGAAAGCTTTCTTAGACAGCTCTAGAAAGCTTTCTTAGAAAGCTCTACAAAGCTTTCTTAGACAGCTCTAGAAAGCTTTCTTAGAAAGCTCTAGAAAGCTTTTTTAGAAAGCTCTTTAAAATACTTTTTAGAATGCTCTAGAAAGCTTTCTTAAAAAGCTTTTTTTAGAATGCTCTAGAAAGCTTTCTTAGAAGACTTTAGTATAAGTTGATTGGATGAAAGCTCTTGAAAGCTTCCGAATTAGAGCTTTGGAGAGCTTTTCTACAAAACATAGAAGTGCTGGAAGTGGTGTACGTATGTTTGACCATAATATCTCCCCCTTGTTTCATATTTTATGGAAAATTAGAGGAGAAAATCCACTTTTGGGGACAACGGACAAAAAAATAACTTAAGGCTGAAAAGATTTGTGAAAATTCTCATCATTGTGTTAACATCAATGAATTTTTCCCACAAGACACTGTCTCATTTGTAACGACCCCCGAGGTCGTTCTTTTGTACTCGAGATCAGCATGAGAAAATAATGGATAAAATTACAAGAGAGAAATTTATACAATGCGACAAAATCCTTGAAGAATTCTAAATCCACTCTCTCTCTCTGTGGGGATGGAATTGAAGAGACAAAATTCCCTCTGTATTTCTGGTATCAATTTCATCTTATCCATCGCTCTATTGATTTTTCTTTTTGTCTTTCCGCCACATAACAAGACATTCCCGCAGCTCACCAATTCATTTACCATAATCTACCCTCGTCTTGTTGGAAGCCCCATTCACTATTTTATTCATAGACACTCTCAGCCGATCTGAATTGCTGGTGTGACCGAAAAATTTCCCACTCAGGAACTGCCTTCCGCCACATGACACATGAAAAGCTCGCACCACCAGAACTTTTGGCCATATTTCCTCTGGCACAGACGAAAAATTCAACGACTCGGGGATAGTTTTGTCGGGAGATGAGCATTTTGTGTGTGATGTCGCAATGCGGTGAAAAAGCTCTCGCCCCAAGAAAACACCACAAACACCATTCTTTGCAATCTCCCCGACATATTGTGAGGGTGAGGCGGAGAGAGTCCCCAAAATCTCGTCACATTGCTAAATTGCCGTTTATTTCTCGCTCAAGCGCCATCCCAAAGCCTCACCCACAAATATGACAAAAGCTCCCGCAGAAAAAAGCACTTGATATAGTTCCCCATCCCTCCCCGCACAGCAAAAATCTTGCATGCTGTGGCAATTTATGTTGGTAGCATATAATGTTGAGCAAAAGGATATTCTCCCCCAATTCAAAACACCTCCACGTCCAGCATAAAATCCGATGGTGGAGCAAAAGCTTGCAATTTGTCTGGGATTTGAGCCACTGGGCGCTCGGTACTTGGCAATTTTGGACGGTATAAAGAAGTCAATTTGCTGTAGATAAAAATCACCAGTGAGAGAAGCTTTTAAGCTCCACACCCACGCAAATTGTCGTATAGAGCTTTTCTGCGCAAATTGAAATATTTACATCCATTTGATGTCTCCTCGTTGGACACTTGCTCCGCCGGCACTTGCCTCAATTTGTTCATAGTATTAAAATGAAATGAAAGTACTCGAGAGGGGATCTTGAGGGCTTTTCTCGCAGGGTGAAAGCCACATGAAAGCAACAAGTCACAAGTCTTTTGTCCATCCTAAAGATGGTGAGGACAAAAAGAGGCGATAATAAAAACCACAGACAAATTTCCTGATCAACAAGAGACCATGATAATGGAGATTCGCAGAATGCTCGGTGATTTTGGGCCATAGGGTGACTCAAAGTGCAAGTTTGGGGGATTTTTATCAAAGATTAAAAATCGAAAATTTTGTGATATCATTTCTCTACGTTTTTTGCCAAAATTTTATTTGCTGATTTTAAGCGTTTTTATTCTCGTGTATCTGTACGGCTCCAGCTAGCAAGCCAGAAGGCAAATGATGAAATTTTAGATATAAGTTTAATAAAATTTCAGTCACTGATTTTTGACATATTTTTCAGTGATTTTGTTTGGTTTTATAACAACATTTTGGGACAATAACTTAATTGGAAAGAAACTTGGCCAAAAGTGGAAAAACTCGTTAAATAATTAACCACTTATGGCCACTTCCCAAAAAATATCTACTAAGAGATAGTCGAAGTTAAAAAATAATCAAATTACTCATGTACAAATATAAAAAATAAGGTCGTGAACCTTCACCAAAATTCGTTAGAAAAATTTAACTTTTCTTTAACTGCTTTTGCAAACTATAAACATAAATTTACCCTTAGCACAACTTCCAAGGGGGAATATTACAGTCAAAAAGACGTACACCACTTCCAACAGTTCTACATTTTGTTCAAAGCTCCAATTTAAATGCTTTGAAGAGCTTTCATCTTATCAATTTTATTTCCTATTTAAAGTCTACTACAGTTTTTTTTAAGAAAGCTTTCTATCAAAGCTTCCTAAGAGGAAAGCTTTCTAAAAAAAGCTCTAAGAAAGCTTCATAAGAAAGTTTTCTAAAGCTCTCTGAGAAAACTCATCTAAAAAAGCTTTCCAAAGAAAGCTAGACCTTTATAAGTAAGCTTTGTAAATTAAAGCTTTCTAAAGAAAGCTTCAAGAAAATCTATAAAAGCTCTCTAGAATTTTCAAAAGCTCATAAAAAAGACTTCTATGGCTTCAAGAGAACTTCCCAAAGCTTCAGCTCTTTATTGGAAGGTTTCAAATTAACTTGAGTTATCTTAGCACTTCCATTCCACTTCTCAAAGCTCACACGCACTTCCCTTCAACTTCTAAAACCCACATTACCTTTAAAAATGACTTTATACAATATCATTTGGGATTATAAAATTATTACTTTTAAGCTCCAATGGCAAGACATCATAAAAAGTCTCCTCTTGTTTGAAAAGCACTCCGAAGACTTGCTGTGAGACATCAAAAATCACACAAGCGAAACTTGTAACCATAACACACCCCATCGTGTCGGTTTCTGCTCAACAGAGAGAGCAATGTACCGCAGTGTAATGAAGCTTAATCCAGTTGCTGTGAGAACATATAACCCACCAAGTTCCAATTCGCGCTGGGATGAATTTACTTTTGCGCGAGAGCAAACCCAACAAAAGTGAGCTGGAGCATTGTGCCAGCGAACACGATGTGAAGCTTATCAGTTGGAAAATGGTTGAGGTGAGATCAAAGTATAGTGTTTGTTAAATTTTAATTCAATTTACACATACGATTAGCACAAGTCTCCTTTTCACACACAATTTTCCACAATGTACCTCTGAGGCTGCCAGAGTCATTTTCATTTGGCGTGGGATGGAGTGGAAAAACGTGGGGGTGGCAAAGGTATGGAAAGTATCCCCAAAATGGGATTAAATCATTTGAGTACACACGTGAGCGACAAGGGAGTGGCATGGGTGAGAGATCAAGAAATATTCATTGATGGGAAGCATTATGTATTAAGGGGGTTATCTAAGGGGATTTAGTACCACTTGATTTTATATCACCCCAAGGGGATAAACATCAAAGAGAATTCATTAAAAATCCTTTATAATGGACAAGATGAAAGTTTTCTATACTTTTGAGGAAATTACATGTAGGTATTTAGCTCGGAAAATTGACTTAATGGGTTTCTGTTGTTTTATGTGGTTTTTGTGTAAGTTTCTAGTAATGTCGCTAAGCTCTGTAGGGGTGCCAAACCTCGAATAAAACTTGTAAAAAAATTATAGTTTTCACAGTTTAGAAGGAACATTTCAATCAAGGGGAAGATATTATGGTTAGAAAGGCGTATACACCAATTCTAGCACTTCCACATTTTGTTGAAAAGTTCCCCCAATCTCCTATTCGAAAGCTTTGAAAATCTTTCATCCTCAATTTTATTTTATAGATGAAGCCTTTCTAAAGCATTAAAGGAAATTTTTCTAGAGTTTTCTAAGAAAGATTTCTAGTATTTCCTAAGAAAAATTTCTAGAGCTTTCTAAGAAAGATTTCTGGGATCTCTAAGATTGCTTTCTAAGAATGTTTATTATAAAGCTTTATTTGGAAAGCTTCATCAGAAAGCTTTCTAAGTAAGCTTTCTAAAAAAGCTGAGAAAGGTTTCCAAAGAAAGCTGAGAAAGGTTTCCAAAGAAAGCTTTTTGAGAAAGGTTTCCAAAGAAAGCTTTCTGAGAAAGGTTTCCAAAGAAAGCTTTCTGGTAAAGCTTTCCAAGCTTACCAAAGATATCTTTATGAGAAACGTTTCTGAAGCTTTCTATAAGAATGGATTCTAAAGATTTTTAAGAAAAGATTTGAAAGCTCTCTGAGAAAGCTTTCTAAATTTTTTAAAAGGTTTCTAAGCTTTCGCTGAAAGCTTTAAGAAAATTGCAAAAAATCTCTAAAATTTGCAAAAGTTAAGCGTGAACTTCAAAAGGTTTTAAAAAACTTCTAAGCCTCTGGAAGAACTTTCCAAAGCTCCAGCACTTCTCAAAGCTCACTCGCACTTCCATTACACCACTTCTGACCATAATCTTCCCCTTGATTTCAATAATGACTTGTGAAATAAACATTTACTTTGTCAAAAACATATAGTCCTTCCATATTGTTTAAAATTTAAATCATGAAAGCGTATAAACCATAAAAATTCTCAGAATAATCAACAGGAAGTTAGATTTTCATAAGCTTTCGTAGAATCATTACTGAAGTTGTGTAATGGAAGAAAATTCTTGGAATAATGGATTTTGAAATACTGAAGCTATGTTATAGCTTCAAAGAGACTCTATTGTAATGACAAGCTTTTCACGGCGTGTGAAGTTATCTAATTAGAGTGGATTCACCACTATTGGCTATCTCAAATATATAATCGCAATGGTATCTTCAAAAGCAATAAATAAACTCTAATATTATCAGGAAAAGCATTGCCCGGCATTACATGGAAGGGGCTCAAAGAGAATTTAAGCTGTCTAAGTAACTTTTCAATTGATGGCCTTTAGTGGTTAATATGTGGCCATAAGTGGAAAATCTACCATAATAGCTGAAAATCAATTTCCGTACAGATTGATTTTTTAAGGATTCTCTCAGGAAACACAATAAAAAGAAAAAAAAGTATTAAAAAATACTTGCAAAAGGTACAAAAACTGACAAATTCTCTTTCTTACCAAAGTTTCAAATCAAAGCTGTGCATTTTAATGAAAATCTGATTTGTATCCCACCTCTGAATGTGCATTGTGTAATGAATTCTGTGTCATTAACTTATTGGGGTTCTTCCGTCCGTTCGCTTCTAATCAATTTAGACAGTGTATAACCGTCCTAATGGTATTGTAAGAGAAACGCAATGCTGTGTTTTGTGTATGAATTAATGACGAACACAGACCATCATGCATTGAGATGCCGCGCCCAGGTTATGCCTCGGATCAGGAATATATGGTAAAGGGACGACCCATATGAATATCATTCCCTGAGCTTTTCGGGCCCCAGCACAATAGGAGAGCGAAACAGTCTCTCTTGTTGTGGTGCTGGTGTAGAATTTCTGTGCATATGCATAAAGTGTGTCATTTCTGCAATGCTCCCAACATAATGGCATAGAGGCGCATTCTATCAAATCCTCGTCTATCTTACGGTCAATAGAGAGAGCTATTCTGTGGGTGATGGTGGGCCATAGAACAACGTCGTGTACATCATTTGAATACTAATTAACGACCTCCACCATATATATGTGATTTTATTGTTTACAGTGTAGGGAGTTTTAACATTCCATGTGGATGTGGGTGGGTCCCGGGAAAACATTCTCAACTGCGGCGGAGGACAATGAAGAAAGATACACGTATGAGAATGGCTGAGGAAAAGGGGATATATAACTTTCCCTAACAAGCAATGTTAGTTATGTAAACACATTCCAAACTATTCCACATATTTGATTCTCTGGATGCAATTTTGATGTACAAATTTGCATCATCGTGATTTAATTTATACACCATGGAATTTGAAATGTGCTTCTCATTAGCCAACTCCTCGCATAACAAGCTGATTTTCTTTTGAATTTTCAATTTTCTCCGCCATGAAACTTTTCCATTCCATGCGGAATGCGAATAGAGAAAGAATTTTCCGTATATATCTTCGATGTTGAAAATTTTCTTTTTATTCCATCAAGTGAGAATTTTCAAATATTTATCAAATTGACTGTATTCTTGAAAAGTGGGGGAAAGGGAGGGAAACTTTCTCACCACATACTCAAGAATTTTTCCCCGACTTTTCAAAAGCCCCGTCGATCCCTTTTAAAATATAATCTGCCATGTTTGTGGGTTTTCTCACCCATTAAAGGTAGAGAGAAAAAAAGTTTTCTTCCGCACCGTGAGAATGAAAGCATGGTGTTTCGAAGGGATAAAAGTGCTTTCACACTGGAAAATTCACTTCGAGAAAGTGTTTGTGCAGAACGAAAAGTTCACAGAAACGAGAGCTTTATATGGGACAAGATCAAGCTTTATAACATGAAAAGTTTCAATGGATTTTCACGGATTGAACAAGGCAATGGATATTTGTAGAGTCCAACAAATGATAAAGCTTATCAACATGTTGAAACATGTCAATAAATTAATTTTAGTAGAGAAATTAAGCGAATCAATCAACCCTTCACAAAAATCTATAACAATTAACACCTTTAACAGATTCGCCGATAAAAATGTCACCCTTTTGAACAATGGAATTTGGTGCTGATGACCAATAATATGTTTTTGAGTGAAAAATAATATTGCATCAATAAATGAGCTTTTGTCGCCCTTTTCACATTAAGTGCTTAATTAATAAATTGCATTCAATTTTGGTGGAAAAATTACGTTACTCAATGAGTGTTTGTTGAAAATAAATTAACAAATACTTCTCGTTAATTATAGCGTGGAGTCGAGTGAAAATGAAATATGTCTTTCAATAAATAAAGCCCCCAGAGGGGCAGCTTTTTTCAACACTACCAATTTTGGTGAAAGATAAATAGTTAAATGCCGCTGCAGTGGACAAATTTTGAATTATACATCAAACAAATTGATCGATTTGTGGGTATATTAAAACGGAAATTTATCACACAATTCACCATCATTTCTCGGGAAATTTTTGGGGCGGGGGAAATTACATCTAGTGGTCAGTAAACCCCTTTCACACATCCATATTCTGAATCATATCAATTTGATATTGAATTACGGGATTAATCCGAGTTGTGGTTACTATTGGATGCACTGAGAGAAATTAAGTCTAGAAACCTCTACTTTGGTTTTAAGTTTAAGGTTAAACCTTAAGCTTTAAGGCAGCTTTAAGTTAGCTTTAAGCTTAAAGGCAATCTTATGCAGGAAGGCAGCTTTAAGTCAGCTTCAAACTTAAAGCCAGCTTTGAGCTTGAAGCTTAAAATCAGCCTTAAGTTTTAACCATTAACTTTGTACTAGTTATCTTCAAACTTAAAGTCTGCCTTAAGCTTGAATAATTATAACAGATTCAAGCTTAAAGTTAGCCTTGAGCTTAAAGGCAGCTTTAAGTCATCTTCAAGCTTAAACCAGCCTTAAGTTTTCAATCAGCTTTATGCTTTGAGTTAGCTTCAAACCTGAAGCCAATCTTAAACATAAAAGCGGCTTTAAGTCAGCCTTAAACGTAAAGCCAGCGTTAATCATTAAGCCAGTTTTAAGCTTGAAGTCAGTTTCAAGCTTAAAGCAGACTTAAAGTTTTAAGCTAGATTTATGCTTTAAGTTATCTTCAAGCTTAAAGTCAGCCATAAGCTTAAAGGCAGCTTCAAACTTTAAGCCAGCATTAAGTTTTAAACAAGGCTTATAATAAAGAAAATTTTTGGTATAGGTATTGATTTGTTGAAGTATTTTGATGATTAATTTTGATAATATGGATTAACCTTAAGCGTTTTTCTTTTATTTTAAGATTACAATTTTATTTATTTTTAAGATATTCCATTTCTCGCAGTGTGGGAAACTCTTTCCCCTCTAATATTGCTATAGTGTGTGCGAATGAGATGAAATGATACAACAATGTTGGAGGAAATGTATTTCTGTTTATCATTTATCAATTCCCCAGCATTCGATACTCCAAACATATATAGAGCGTGGGATTTTCCATGGTGACAGAGTGGCATTGAGGGAAAGTAACAAGAGATAGGCAGGTCCGTACAAGTGAAAACCTCCTGACGTAGTGCGTGTGCTAAATGTCCGGATATGTCCTTCAACAAATCATTCTGAGTCCTATCCTTGGTTTTGACACAAATCACATCCACTATATAAGCTTCTATTAACAAGTACGTCCCAGATTACCGGATATTAAACTCAAATTGGACACCTATTTACCCCCATATATGTACCTGTAAATATTTTATTATTATCTAATACATTTGTACAAATATTTGCTAAAAACCATCCATGTCGCATGATGACATGATGAAATTAATTCAGCAATCCCCAACACCCTTTTCGAATATCTGTTTGGAGGCCAAACACTCCCGGAAGTGTTGGTATATCCCACTTGAAATTATTATAACTTTAACGGAGATTGATATTGCAAAGGCAAAGTCGGATTTTATGTTTTTGTATATCAAATTCAATTTTTGATTTATTATATGAAAAGCTATGATCTCATTCATTTGAAAAGTTAAATCCAAATTAATGAGCTCTCATATGAGCTCTATCCTCTTGAGAAAGTTATTTGTTGCTTTCACTTTTGCTGTTCATTTTATAATTTTGAAAATCGCTCTTGTCAAGTGATGAAAATTCCCCCATGAGTGTATACACACTTAAGCCACAAATTAGGTGGAACAAGTTTGCATGGGTATTCAGTTAATTTTGGGAGTGTATGCTAAAATATGCTTTCATGTAGTTATTTATACCAAAAACATGGATTTATTTTCATTAAACATTCCCCACATTTCTAAGCATTCATTTAATGTATATATAAACATGAATAAATAATCTTTGTATAATTAAAATTTCGAATATTCAAACATTTATCATCACTCTATATATAATAGAAAATGTGTTTTGCAACATAAGTTCCCTGGGTAGCATGAGAATGAGGAACTTTTGCAACGAACCACCCACTTTTGGGCCACTTTTCTCACACACACAGAGACATTTGATGAAACTTCAAACTATTTTAACATTGTTGTCCTTTCTCGCTTTCCGTCTTGCATTTTGTTGAATGAGGAATATGTTTGAAAAGCGAATGGAGGAAAAGTGACATGAATTGGGTGGGAAAGGGGGTCTGGGGGGAGATGATGAAGAATGAGAAAATTCACACGAGTTGGAAGACAAATGGTAAGAAATTCAGCAGCAAGTGCATTTAATTTTCATTAAAATTAAAACGTGGAAATTGTTAATTTTCCTCATCATTCCACATTTCTCATCATGACAAACTCCTTGAGAGCTTTTCATTCAATGACTGCGATGGAGTATCAAAAGGAGCCACTATATATTCATGCTATATAGGAAATTTTCATATATACAATAGCATTTTCTAATGGGGAGAAATGTCACATTTCCATGTGGTAAGGATTTTATTAACCCCGTGTTTCACCTTTCGTATTCTCTTTAATTGATTTCGTTTTGCATATTGTGGAGAAAATTGCCAAATAGATAGAGTTTTCTCTCACGTACGAAGTACCTATATCATAAGAATTTCCTTAATTGCAGAAAGTTTCAATTTATCCTTAAAATAAAAAGTCTTTCTTTAGTTGAGTCAACTTTAGTTGAGTTTCGTGAAAGTTATGCTTTCCAAAAAATAACTTTTTTATATTTTGTTTGAAACAAGGGGGAGATATTAGGGCCAAAAAGACGTACACCACTTCCAGCACTTCCACTTTTTGTAAAAAAGCTATTCAAAGCTCAAATTCGAATGCTTTCAGAAACTTTAGTCTTTCAATTTTATTTTCTATACTAAAACCTTCTGAACAAAGCTTTCCAGAAACTTTTCTAAAACTTTATAAAGCTTGAAAAAAGCTTTCTAAGAAAAGTTTCTAAAGTTTTCTAAGAAAACTTTCAACGAGCTTTTCTGGAAGCTTTTCAGAAAGCTTTCTAGAAACTTCTCAAAAAACATTCTAGAAGCTTTTCAAAAAACACTCTTACAATATAAATTTTTCAGAATGCTTTCTAAGAAAGCGATTTAGAAGCTTTTCAGAAAGCTCTCAAGAAGCTTTTAAGAAAGAATTCTAGAAGCTTTTAAGAAAGCATTCT
>CAKKOB020002945.1:0-10610 GCA_918844115.2 Phlebotomus perniciosus
TGTGACGAAGAATTCGGATCCGGACGCTCCGCCACCGATGAAGCTACTCAACAAGTCACCCAGGATTCTCAACAAGCCCTCAGCAGGACGGATTGTGCCCATGCTGAGTGAGCCTATCATTAAGACAAATGAATCGGGCACCGTGGAGATCATTACGGAAGTGCTGGACAACATGGAGACCTACAATGAGCCGGATCCCATCAAGTACGCTCCACCCGTGGAGACTAATGTCTTCCCATGTCCCCACTGCGAGCGCTCTTTCCCGCTGCGTCAACTCTTGGACATCCACGTGAAGAATCACACGAGGGAGCGCGGCTACGAGTGCGCCGTCTGCGAGAAGAGATTCTTCAGCAAGTACGATTTGGGCAAGGTGAGTACACTTGAAGATGGAAGAGTCTCGGGAGATTATATTGAGAAGTTCTTGTTTTGCCTGAAAGGCTTTTTCTGTCAAAAGTTTTGACTAAAAAACTTATTAGCTTTTTATTCGTGTGTTTATCAATGGATTTTTTTATACAAATGAGCAGAAAAAGTTAGCTTATCTCATTTTTTATATTCTATTTCAATTTGTTGATAATGGAGAATTTTATTTTAGCTGAGACACTTTGATAACAGATTAAAAAAGCCCAAAAAGTTTGAAAAGAATCTATTTTAACAAGAACATAAATTCATGATTTTGTAAGAAAAACACGAAAAACCTTAAGCTTGAGAACAGTTTTCCAGAAATTAAACTAATCTGAAGAAGACAGAGATTCAGATGAAATCAGGTTTGTGTCTTGTCTTTAAAAATGTTGGGAGAATCCTTTGGGTTTGTCTCTTTGCTGTGAATATTAAGCCAGACCCGCCAGACCCTAAAAAACTTTTAAGCCGCCTGGTTTATTATGAACAGCAAAGACACAAACTCATACGAATCCCCCAAAATTTTTTTAGCCAAGACACAACCCTTATTTCATCTGAATCGGTCTACTTCAGATTAGTTTAATTTTTGGAAAACTGTTCTCAAGCTTAAGGTTTTCCAAAGTTTAAGCGCACATCACTTTGTGATAATAAGGTCCCTAATTCGTTCAGCGCCTCCAATCAAAGGTTTAGCACGGGCGCGAAGTAAGAACGAGAAAAGAAACAAAGAAATGATGGACAAAGAAACAATTGTTCAAAGTTCTGGATTTAACGCAGAACGTACGTAGGCGCTTGACCGCATTAGTTAGAAGAATAAAGACGGATTTTCCCAGATTGACTTACAATTGGGAACTATTAAGTTAAATCCGGGATTACTTGCTACGATATAAACACGGTGTCTCGCTATAAAAGAACATAAATCAAGATAATCCAACTCTAAAACTCTTTTAAGAACTGTTTCCACTGATTTTTGTCCCTTAATTTGAATTTTTAAGATGAAATTTAATTTCCTAAGCAAAGACACCTTTTGAGAACAGATTGGAAAAGACCTTTTAGCCAAGACACCATTTGTGAAGAGATTTCAAAATAGGTTTATCAGTCTGGTGAATTGCCTTAATCATGCTTTCCATTAAAATTTCAATTAAAATTCAATAGAAAGTCCAATTTAAATCAAGACATTGCTTAGCAGAGGCATTAAGTGTCTTGGATATCCTAACAAAAAAAATCATCTAATCTTTTTTGCAGCACATGTTAACCCACACTGGTGAGCGCCCTTACGAGTGTGTCGTGTGCCGGAGGAGCTTCTCGCGCTCCACTCTGCTGCATCGCCATGAGAAGATTCACACGGACACGCCTAAGTATCTGTGCGGCTACTGCGAGCGCCCCTTCCTGTCGGTGGCGGAATTGGAGAAGCACTCGGAGAAGCATCGCAAGAATCGTCCCTTCCACTGCAAGGAGTGCGACAAGAGCTTCGCCTTCAAGCAGGGCTTAGAGCGTCATGAGGTGGTTCATGCCAAGGATCAGCCCTATCCGTGTGAGTATTGCGATAAGAGTTTCAGCACGCCGAGCAAGTTGGCCAGACACCTTACAGCTCACGCTGGGCATCGACCGTTCCCGTGCAAGATGTGCCCGAAATCGTATGTGCTGAGCCACCATTTGACCAGACATATGCGTTCTCACATGAACAGCGTCGCCACTTATAATTGCTTCGACTGTGGCGCCACATTCTCCACCCGGGATGAGTTGATTTATCACTCGGCTGTGCATGCAACGCAGAGTCTCGTGTGTCCGCTGTGCAAGGAGCAGTTTGGGGATTTGGACGAGGTGACGGAGCACATCAAGAGTCACACGGAGGGGGATCAATATGCATGTGAGTTTTGTGATTTGATCTTCACGACGGAGCAGAAGCTGGATGAGCACACCAATAGTGAGCACTTTGAGGATCAGCAGAAGTATGGGCCGACCATTAAGCAGGATGAAGAGGAGTTTACGCAGGAGACAGTGGAGGAGTATGTTGTTCCGGAGGACGATACGGCTCACATGGAACCGGAGGTGAAGCAAGAGAAGGAGGAGAGAGTGAAGACAACACCAACGATGATCAAGTGTACGTATGGGAAGAGTTCAATGAGGAGGGCGCAGGAGGCTAAAGCGGCCGAGAAGACAGCGGAAGCTGAAGTGAGGAGATCATCACGTCCGGCTAAGGTGAAGAATTACGCGAGTCTCACGCAGGCGAAGATTGACGATGACGACGAGGAGTTCTTGAAGGAGGGTCAAGAGGAGGATTTCTCACCGGATGATGACAACTACAAGACGGAGGAGGAGCCTGAAGAGGATGAGGAAGTGCCTCAGCGTGGTAGCGGGAAGAAAAAGTCCCCACGGGCGGCGTCGGCGGCAAAACCGACGAAGGGAAGCTCAACGCAGAAAAGCATTTCAGATATTCTAAGGGAGGCGGGAAAGAAGTCACAGAACTCCAATGTGCAGGACACGCTGAAGAGTCTGCCGAAGGGGGTGACAGTGACGAAGAGGGATGGCAAGGATAGGCAGTATGGAGGGAGTCAGGCGAAGAAGACGCCACCTGGGAAGGCGGACAAGAAGGGTCCGGCTAAGGCGACTGAGAAGCCGAGTGGGAAGTCAGTGGAGCGCAGAACGCAGAAGGAGTCACCGGAGGAGGTGCCAAAGGAGAAGACAACGGAGATCAAGATCGGGAATCAGATACTGAAGGTGAAGAAGGTGGTCATGATGAGGAAGGGTGAATCTTCCGGAGCTTCTACTTCGAGGGCGGGAAAGTAAAATTCCACGATTTCCATTCTACAGTAAGATTTCGCTTTTATTTTTCTTTTATCTATTCTTATCTATTGACCTAAAGTTGACTGAAACTCAGCTGAAAGGGGGTTTGTGTCGAGGCTTAATAATAGGCTTTTGAGTTTGTATATTCACTACGGGTGAGCCTCATTAGACGAGTCAATCCGCCTATTTACAGATGATATCGACAAAAAGGCCTATTCGTAGCAATGATACAAACCCAATGCAAAAACCTATTATTTATCCAGGTCAAAAACCCTCCTGTTCGGGTTCCAGCCAATTTTAGTATATTTTATCTCAGTGATGCAAAGTTCATCACATCTAGATGTAATCAATTATATATTGAATAACTCTTTCCGCATCGTGTGTCTAAAATTTATTAGAAGATGAATAAAGAATTCTATATAATCAAAATGCAGCAGATCCGATAGCAAGGAATCAAGCTGTAATCACGCAGTCCAGACGAACATCCGTGGAGTCCATTGGGAGTTCTTCTTCGGGAACAATTTGCTCCTTGAAGGCCACAGCAATCAATTTGACATTGTCCCGTCCGGATTTCTCAATGAGACGCGCCAGGAATTTGTCGTAGTACCCCATTCCGTGGCCGCAACGGCCGTAGGACTCGGTGAAGGCGACTCCGGGCATCAGAACGAGGTCCAAACCACCTGGAAGGGATTGAAGGAGAGTGATATTGCTTGATGATTCAAGTCTATTGTCCATATTTACCTGATTCGAGGGCGGATTCGCGATTGTCGGACCACTTGGGCTGCTTAATTTTCCAGCTGGTCATCGGGAGCCCTTCGTAATCAGCAAAATCCTTCAGCTTCACCATCTCCATCGTGTTCTTGTGGTAAGTCGGAACGTAAACCTACAGATAATTTCAAGATTTTATTTAAAGACGTATTAAATTGAATCTGGTTCATATTTAAGAAAGAAAATATCTTAAAACATTTGAAAGTAATCAAATTCGTATGGTATCGATTTTTAAAATTATCGGTTCAGCGCCAAATTAAGTTTGTTGGAAATTTAAAGACCTTTCCAATGAGTACCCACATGATGAGGTTAAGACTCGAAAACAACTTCTGGTTTAAACCTGGTTTAGGCCTTGTGGCTTGAGCCCGGTTTAAGTTTTAATCGATTGAAACTGGTTTAGGGTTGTTGGAAAGTCAAAGATATTTCCAATGAGTACAAATAAATGAAGGGTCTGGTCCTGATCCTATGGCAGACTTTAGGGGGGTCTCCCGAAGACCCGAAGTCGATTGTGAAATTCCATGAATTTCCTGTAATTGGTTGATAACCTAAGACTCAGAAAATTTCTACAAAATTCTCAAACTTTTGTAGATTTTACATCCAAAATTGTCAACAAAAACATCAACTGATTCGAATTTCGAAAAACTTAGGAAATATAGAGTTTTCGAACAAGACAGCAAGTGCGTCTTTTCGAACATTCAATTCCTTGCTCTAAATCCGGATATTTTCGAAGACGTGAAGTCCCTCTATCTGCAACTTTTATCTCTAAGTTATTGACAGACGAACGGCGGGTCCACATTTTTCGAAAAAGTTAAATAACGTCAAAATATAGACATGAGGATTATGAGGGGCTATTTCGAACATGTTAACAAGTTAGACGGATTATAGTATTTCCCCTTTACGTCGCCGCGGCAATTAAATTAGGGAAACGGTTCTATTTCACAATTTTCCACACAATTTCTTGTGGTATTTTAATTTCAACAAACACTGAAAATTAAATTACGTAACACGAGCAAGATATCGTAAATTAGTTGAACTTTAGCACTTTCTCTCACTTTTCTCAACTCACAATAACTTACCTGTTTATTCTGGTTGAACATCTCCTTGAGGATTTCAGTTGTATTGACCTCTGCATCTGTTGAGAGATAAACACTGATCCTGTTGGCGGCCTTAAATTCCGGCAAGGCCAAGACCTGCCAGAGATTTTAGAATTATTCTAAGTGTTTTTCCTCTCGAGACAAAAAATAATCTTTTACCTTTGCTGCAATCGCCTTGGATTGCAAATCCCTGCCCTCGGGGGTCATGGCCTCGAGTTTGGCCTTAACGCGAAGACGAAGAGCGGCTTTAGCGGGATTTCGGATCATTATGGTTGGTGGTTGGAGTGAGACTGAGGAATTTTTTTTCGGGTGAGCTGTGTTTTCTTCTCTGAAATCTCTGTTATCACGAAAATTGAACATTTCTCAACCTTGGGTCATGTTTACATTGGAGTTTGTGCAACTCATCTCTGTGGGTTTTTTTTTCTGTGTTGCACGTGGAATATCCGAAATATTTTTGGGGGGTTTGTACATATAAAGGCAGAAAATCCCTCTCAGATATAATGAAAGTGTCATCATATAGTTTTAATTATCTAGTACATATACAGCATATACATTGATATTCATTGAAACGAAACACCGCATAACAAGTTGAACATATTAATGCAGTTTCAGCACTTGCAAATATGTTGACAAACTAATTCTACTTTTCCGACTCTTCCTCAAACTTGAATGCAAATGATGAAAATTGATGAATATTTCAAGTTTGCCAGTGGCAAAATCATTTCAGTCTGCAACGAGTTATTATCTTTTCTTGCCGAAGAACAAGAGGGTAAAAGAGGAACTTTTTAACTCTTGATGCACTTCTCAGATTTTCAAGAGATCATGGTATACTATTTTATGCTCTCTAAATTGAATGGGAATACCATGTTGGGGTGGTTAGAAGAAGCCGCAAGAGATTTGTATCAAATATTTCAAAAGTATAACCCTTAAAAGTTTCGAATTCCAAGAGATTTCAAGTGTTCAAACTCACCACGATATTGTGAATAAATTTTGAGCTGTTTTATAGAATGACCTCAATGATTTACCAAACTTTTTGATGATTATTTCACTGAAATCTAACGCACGTTTTCTCACACAGAGTCATATTTTGACAGAAAGCGATCTTTATAACCCAAAAGCCATAAGGAAAACCATAAGTTAACAGATAAGAAGATTTCCATAGACATAAACCACCTTTTTGGAGACTTCTGGAGATGCTTTGATCTATAAGATGATTCATTTGTCTCAATTAACTAATTGCTCCCAATTCCACCTTTTATGCTACAACATTTATTCTTCATCCATGCAGAGAGACGGCAAATCATTCATCTTCTCATGTATTTTTTTCCATTGATGAATTATTTATGGACGTCAGAAGGGATTTTTCCATGAATTGGTCAGCCAATGAATTTAGGTTGTGGGTTCGCTCCCAAATTCACTTCAATCATGATAAATTCCATTGATTTCTTGAGACCCAGAGATTGTTCAGATATTCCAGTGAATATTGAGTGGAACTGCGTATTTGGGAAAATCACAGCTAAAGACGTCCCAGCCGTTTAAAATTAATTTGTTCGGTCGGCCGGTTATCTGTCCGTATCGTGAAAGAACGGTGATGGATCAAAAGTCTTGTTAAAGTCGAAAACGAGATTTCAAATATTCAAATAATCATGAAATATTTTTAGTAATTCCTTTGAAGATATTACATGATATAAATTAATACCCAGAGATTCTCATAAAGAAAATGATTTTGACTGCTGTAAATATGAGGAATGCTAATATTTTTCTGACACTCTCGGAATATTTCATTTATCATATTGACAGCACCAGAGAAATATAAGGAAATGAAGAGTAATTGAATTTTTCATCAAAGTATTTCCCTTGTGCATTAAATGCGTTTGAAGTTGAAGAGCAAAAAAATTCAACTTGATGAAATTTAATACATACATATATGTAATTGCTGCGAGTGCAGAAACAAGAGACATATAATGAAATCCTGACCTCTTTTCATGGTAGAGTCATTTTCTGTGAAATGAAAGTTAAATTGGGCGTAGAGAGGACTTGTAGACTGTCCTGTCTCTCCCTTTATAAAAAGTCCTTTGCAGGCAAATATATAAATTAAAGTGAAGGAAAGGAAAAAAAAGAAACTTCGACATTGAAGGCTATCATTTGAAAAGCCTTCAATTTGATATTTGTGGAATTATGCTAATATTACCGACCATCTAAGGGCTCAGCCACCCTTACCATCAGGGGATATTTTTTGTCCGCTTTTTATTGACGGGCGTGAACGCGCGCGAACCCACCCAATTTTCCGGGCAGCTTCAGACACACAATTCCGCGGAGATAATGAAATTTTGGGGGTGAATTTGTTTTAGGGCCTTCCTTCTGGCCAATTTCCCCTATTTAAGCATTAAATCGTATAAATTTGAACGCTTACCAAAGTAATTACGAAAGCTTATGAATTTACTAATTATACATCTCATGCGATAATGCTAAATTTATTTTCATATTATCCCTGGGCGATACGCTTAATGTTTATTTAGCTCTCTGATTTTTCTATTCCTTTGATTATCCCATGAGACGGGAAAATCTCGAATTTCATTCACCGAACTTGCTGAAATTCGAGACGCGGGAAACTCGTTACAACGTCAGAAATCAATTATTGGAATTAAATGGATTGTTGTCTTGAGATTTAAGCAAAAAGGAGAGAGTACTTAGTGAAAATCCCTTAGCTTGCGATTGATTTAATTCCGAATGAAAAGAAAGCCCCTAAACTAATCCCTTTGGCTTTGATTAACACACTCAGTGCTTGAGTTTAATCACATAAACAACCTCGTCCTTCTCTTAGAGGCCAACAAACACTTGCAAGTAAACCCTTCAACTCACATGGAGGGTGACCAGGGGGGGGGGGGGAACCACAAGAAAAGGTGAATGGCAAGTCTGTTGTTCATATCCCTGGTGCCTTTCTCGGTTTCCTGGCTGTTTGTCGACAGAAAATCCAATTAGAGACTTTACTGTCGCCACACTGAATAATGTAAATGAATTTGCTAAAGTGGTGAAATTGTCTCTCTTACACAATTTGCCCATTCTCTGCTATAACGCATCCTGGGGGCTCTTTCGGGGGGTAATTTTCAGTCATTGCCGAGATAATTGTCAATCGCCTCAAATTGGAGCTTTGACATCAATCCAGATATTGTTTCATCGAATATGTATCTGCAATATCGGTTATATTTTATGTGATTGTCCAGTAATACCACCAGGAGGGTTGGATTTCAAATACTTTATGGCTTCATCCTTTGATCTTGAGAGCTCCTTCCGCAAGAGAATTGGTCGAAATATTACGTTGGCTCAGGGTGGCAAATTAAATTTTTCAGAGAGCGGCTTTTTTAAGGTTGAAACAGTTCCTATTTTCTCTATTTTTACTTAGAACTCATTAGATTTCCTTAAAACTTTAATAGTCTATGCCTATGGATGTTTCGAAAAAAAACGAAAAATATAATAAAAATTATTTTTTGGTAAAACCGGTTTTAATTGGGTTTACCTAATGTTAAAACTTCTGATATTTCACCCAGAGTAGAAATCTGTTACACTCTCAAGTTCAAACTATTATACATGCCTTATTCAGCGATTTACCCAGTAATTGGGTGGCTGTGGGAATGCTAAATACTCATCAACGGGGAGATATAATGACCTGAAATATGGTGTACACTTCAATGGAAGTACGCAAGCTTAATGGGAAGCAAAATGGAAATGCTAATCGATAGAGCCTTAAGAAAGCTCCTAAAGAGCTTTTCTTCCTTTTCCAAGATCGGAAACTTTGGAAAGTTTTCTTAAGAGCTTCGGCATATTTTGTATGTACGCGAGGTACGTGACTTTGAAAGTTTGTGACAGCTTTTGAATCAGTTTATGCTTCATTTTGAGCTTTTTGAAATTAGTTCAAAGCTCTATTGCTTAAAGCTTCTAGGAAAATGTCTGATATTTCGATGATTTCATTGCCCCGACACAAAAATGGCAATAATGCCTCTTTCCCATGGACAGAAAAATTGTGAGAAATTTTATGAAAGGAGATTTGAGAAAAGCCCTTAGTTTGAACAGCGACGTTTTTGCTATTCGCGATAGTTTTCACTCCACAGTCGGTAACATTACAAGTCGGTTATCAAATAATTTGTGGCTCCGAAACACTCGGAAATCATCAAGCAATGCTTTTCTTATGGCTTGATCGGTATTCTTAACTGATCGATAATACCCCCGAGTACCCTATTTATCAAGGAATATTAATTTTATTATATATTTAAAGCAACATTGAGAAAAAACAACGAAATTGAGGGAAGTGGTTTTGCTGCTTCATAACAGGTGGCGTTACCGCTGATAAAATGACATTCGTGTTGTCAAAATAATCACGATCCTTGAAGAAATTTCTTGTGCTTGAAATAGTTTTTGTGACTGTGCAATCGCCGCGGGGAGCCCCAATAATCAATTTTGGGGTATCCAGAGGTATCCCGGAGACGGCAAGTGGGGCCATTTATACGAAAGGGGCGTAGGAGAAAAGTGTCCGGGCTCGTGGAATTCTTCTCGTGAAAAAAGCACTCCGCAAGTTTACAAGAAAAGCGTGTGAAAAATTGAAAGTTCATAAAATTTCAATCTTCGCAAGAATTTCAACGGGAAAAACATTAAGAAAACTTCTTAAACGAGGTTTTTCCGAGTCATTTGTGATCAATTTTGATTATACTTTGATTCTATTTTTCGTTCTGGCCAGAAAAAATCAAGTTTTGACAAGAAATATATGGAAAATCAGAAAATTCTCGACAGAAAATTTGAATATGATTTCAAATTTTCTTGTCCATGGGAAAGAGGCATAACTACAATTTTTATAGCTTCTATAGAGATTCTCAAGCTTTCCAGAAATCTTTCGGAATTTCGAAAATTCCTAAAAATTGCTAAGCTTACAGATGTTTAAACAATTCATTTAGGACTTTTGGAAGAGCTTTCGAAGTCTCTTCTTCGGAATTCTACAATTTCGTAAAAGCTTTTAATCATTTCTTTTTAATTTTGAGAAAGTCATAACCCTTTAAAAAACATCTGCAGATAACTTTAAGATATCTGTCGAGATTATCGGCAAATCTGTCGAAATACGACAGATTTCTCGGCAAATATTTGCTGAAAATCGGCAGATTTTTGTTCTAGCCGCGAACACTTTTCGACAGATTCTTTCTGCAGATATTCGGCAAATTTACTTCGCACGATCTGCAGAAAAATCGGCATATTTTTAAAAAAATTCGGTCCAACGGTGGAAAAATCCAAAAAGCAAATTTTGAAAGATTTCTGCATTTTTATAAAAGAAAATATATTAATACCACAAATACTTTATTTCATAATTAAATTGGAACACTTTTGTGGCGAGTGAATTGGTCGTTGAAGGTGCTTTCGAAGTATAGTCATTGTGCTGAATGAGATGCGAAATGTCGAGTCCTGTCTCCTCGAACACCTCCCGGACGGCACAGTGTGTACGATCCTCATTCTCATTTACCTTCCTGGCATGAGCTCTTGGCCCAGTACCGTATCTTCCCCGCCACAGTAGAAATCCATCCGGAT
>CAKKOB020002947.1:0-10609 GCA_918844115.2 Phlebotomus perniciosus
GGGACACTTCCAGATGACTCCAGACGCCTTGAGAGCCTCAATATCCTTCTGCATCAACTTGACGCATTTCCCATGGAAATACGTCTTACACTCGTCACAGTTTATGCACGACGAAGACTCATTTCTGGGAGTCTTTTGACCACAACTACCACAGAGCGACATTTTCTTGTTAGATATACAGACACGCCCACCATCTCCGACCGCTACGGCTGTATATATGTATGTATATAATAATCTTTGTAGACACCTGAAGAAGATGAGAATAAAGCCTCGAAACGTTGTGAGAAAGTGAAAAGGAGTTAAGTTTCATCAGGCCTTATCCGTTCTTAAAATCATTGAATCCACTGGCCGTAACATAAATCTGATACAATACGAGGAAGTAAATGTCCATTAGGGCACCTACTCCCTGAGCACTCAAACCAATGAAGGGTCCATTGTACTCCAGCCCCCCGGGCAACCTCCTTTCGGGGTTCGTGGTATAGGAAAAAAGCAGTGAATTCATCTAGGGTCCTTGAACAGGATGGGGATTGAACTCACAACTTTCTCTTTTTTAAGCAATGACAGACACTTAGACCTCTCGGCCACGAACCCCTATAATGCACTATGTAACTTAACATTATAGGGGATTGCTCCTCCACCTCTTTTTTAGAACCTTTCATACAAAGATCCCCTTTTTTCGACTTTTTATCCGCTAATGAATCTTCCTAATAAATTTAATGGACCCAAGTTACTACACGACCCACAAATCACGCACAGAGAGGCGCGAAGCGCCTCGTATTGTAATATTTGCACATGAAATGATTTTTTGATAAATTGCGGAAAATCCAGGCAGACTTACGTCATAGACTCGTTCATGATAAACGTCTCATACTGTGTGCCACCCAAATTTTCTGGGAAGATCTCCTTGTGGTGGACAATCATTGTTTCGATGATCTTATTGGCTTTCTTCTGATAATTCTCGAGATTCTTGCCTTTGGGCGCCGCAAACAGCATTGGCCCGAAGCAAATGGCCAGTTGGTACTCTGTCATTAAGTTCTGCTTCGAGTACTCTGAAACACTGTGACTCTATGGTTAATGCACAAAGGAAATTTCTGGGACAATAAACAAACACTCACTGACTGAGGAAAGCAAACAAAAATCTCAATACAATGGCCACAGGACGAGGTAAATCCTGCAAGAAACTTCTAATTCCAGCCATTATCTTCTCCTCCTTGTCCTCCTCTGGTACGGAGAAGCACTTCAAAGGTGGAATCAAGGCATAGCAAAAATCTGGAAAATCTTTTTCAAATCACATTGCATCAATAATAAAGCGAGACCGACGTATGGGGAGCTGTGATTCTTTTGTGGCGAACTCGGAATAGGATCGAATTCAGTTTCAGCTGCAAACTGTGGAGGCGAACAATCGCGTCACTCAAAGAATTTTGCACATCAAACAGCTTTATTCACGACGCGATTCTTCGCCTCCAAAGTTTGCAGCTGAAACTGAATTCGATCCCATTCTGAGTTCGCCATAAAAGAATCACAGCTCCCCATAAGTCGGCCTGTAGAGGCTTATCAACGCGTTTTACTCTTATTTAATTCGATTTATTCAATCCTATAAGAGCAATTCGCTCTCAAACAAGTCCAATAAGAATATTTTAATTTTTTTTTAACAAAATTCCTTTTACAATCCCTTACAAAAGTGCTTCGCGTAGGCCTTTCGTACTCCTTCCCTTTCCAGTCCATTCCAGTGTCACACTTCCACTCCACCTTATTTTCCCGCCAGTTGTCGCTGGTGTCTACGTCAGTTGGGGGTAAAGATGTCGGGCGAATTGTCAGAGACTTTGTTTACATCTCGCCCAGCCACGTGAATTTCCATATCAATTGCCCGTTGGTGGCTAGCAAAAATTAGTTAATCTCTTTCGCGGTTATGAATAAATCAATGGAAATTGCAATAACGTGTGATTTGAGTGGGGCTTTGTTCACTTGTTGTGTGTGGGATGCCAAAACAGGGAATCACCTGATGGTGTATCGCGGTGGCGGAGCCGTCAATCCGCGCTGTGTATCGCTGATAGACAACAAATTCCTCCTCACATCTGACGCCCACAAGCCCCTCTTGCACATTTGGCCGATCAACAGTCAGGAGCAGGTGAGGAATAAGCGTTTTGTGATGCCGGGCTGTGTTAGTGCTCTGGCCACATCCCCGGATGGTTGCTTCATTGTGGCCTCAGTGGCTGAAGTGGTGTACGTGTGGCACTTCCTGACCGGCAAGATGGTGGCATCACTGGGTCGTCACTTCCAGACCATCACGGTGATCAAGTTCCACCAGAATGGCTCCCACTTCGTCACCGCCGGCCAGGATGGGATGATCCTGGTGTGGCAGCTGGCGCGCTGTGTTGAGCTCGATCGGAGTGTGACCATCGAGCCCCTGTACAAATTCACACATCACTCACTTCCAGTGCAAGACGTCCATGTGGGTGCTGGGGCGTCCGGGACGCTCATCTACAGTGTCTCTGCGGATCGCACCTGCAAAGTCTTTGACTTCTCCACCGGGAATCTCGTGATGGATCTCGTGTTCCAGGAGAGTCTCACCGCCATCACGCTGGACAAGGCGGAATCGAGGGCTGTGGTGGGAACAGCCGAGGGTCCCATCTATGAGGTTAAACTCCAGGCACCGCCGCGCTCCAGGGAGATCCATATGGATTCCAATGACGTCCGGAGTGTCTTTATGGGTCACACGGGCTCCGTCACATGTCTGTCCATCAGTCTGGATGGGGTGACCCTCCTCTCCGGCGGCGAAGACGCCAATGTGTGCGTGTGGCATATTCCCACCAAACAGCTCATCCGGATCATCTCCCACAAAGCGGCCGTGACGAATGCGTTCTTCACCCTCACGCCTTACACAATGTTCGACGAGGAGGTGGAACACCAGCTGGCCACCAACACCTTCCAGCGCATGATGGAGACCGTGGAGAAGTTCGAGGAGTTGACAATTGATGTGGAGGCGCCGCCGGAGACCCAGGCAGCCTCCTCGCAGCACACAGTGAGCGACAATGGGGCGGGTGAGGCTCAGAAGCATGAGTACTACATCAGGCAGTTGAGGAAGATCAATACGGATCTATATAAATACATTGTTGATAATCAATTGGGAAAATAAATTCCACATTTGATGCATTTTCCCCGGACAGAAGCGCTTTTTCCTTTTCCTTTTCGGAGTCAGCTCTAAAGCTTTTCCAAGGGCGCAGCCAGTCAGTGATTTGTTACGCGGGGTATTGATTGCGCAAGTGTAATTAATTGTAGAAAAATCGACTGAGAGGTTTTGATGGAGATTTTTCACTTTTTGGTTGAAAAAAGAGGTTAAAAGGTAAGTTTAGGTAATAAAACACTTCTCGGTGAAAACTTAGTAGGGAAATAACGGGTAATTTACAAACTTTCATGTTTTTTCCCAACCAATCAGTTGAGTATCTAAATTTTTGAGGTTATTTAAGTTTTTAACCAGGGCCTGAAGTCTTGAAACGCTTGAAACATCGATCCGATTCCGATCGATCGGAAGCAAAATTTTGCGACCAAAATAACACCGAAATACCAATATTTCTTTTTCCTTTTTGTTCTCCCCCTTTCCCTGAACACCCCTCTAACCTGGTCGTTAGCCTACAGACCTATTTTGGCTGAGAACTTCCTTGTATCAGACACCGAAATTTTTGGTTCCGATCGATCGGAATCGGATCGATGCTTCAAGACTTCAGGCCCAGTTTTCTCTAGTTTATCCATGAAATTTTCCACTTATGAATATTTTAGCTTTTATACATTTGACAAGCATTTCAGTGAGTTGAAAACTCAATAGAATTGCGGAAAATGCCGTTTATCCGAATCAGAAAATTTTTAGTAGTGAAATTATGAAATTATAGTGTTTAAAGACGCTTGATTCGGTTGAACGTTATTTTTCCGCAATTCTTTTGAGTTTTTTGGAAAATTCTTTTTGGAGATTCTTCAGAAATATAGAACAGACTGAATTTGAGTGAAAATTTGATTTTCACTGGAAAATGCGATTAAATTGCTTTCAACCAATCTGTGCAAAATATTATTTATTGTTTGAAAATTTTATTCTTGGATATGTCACTCTGGGCGTTGTCAGCTCAGTGACCTCATTCGTTTTTAATTGCTTGTTGTGTTTATACAGAAGGCAAAATAAATGGAGTTTCAAAAAAAAACCTTAAGATCTACTAAAATCAGCATTAGGACGCAATAAGATTCAAGATGGCGGCATAAAACAGCCATTTTGGATTTTAAAAATTCTTGAAAAGAACCAAGATCAATAGCAAATTAAAGGATATGGCAAATTAGTTTAATCATATAGTTTTTTTTAATGGAAGGAGAATGATTTAGCAAGTCAGTTCCATCTAGCTTGCCAATTAGGTTATAAAAAGCTACATCACCGTAACCATTTTGTTTTATTTGAATTCATATAATGCTGTTACATGTTTAACTGCATCCCATCATTGGGGTGACGTGATTCCCGACACCCTCGTTATCCATCCCATTGCCTGAGCCACCATTTGGAAGCCCTGAGCGGTGGTGCCGTCACATCCTCTAATAGGGTGCGTGATGGAAGCAACACCGATCAGGGTAGTTACACTGTTTTCCGTTAGCGCTAAGGGGCCGCCAAGATCGGAAGTACAGACTGAACCTGTAATTTCTGGTTCTGATCTCGCATCCTCAGCGCAGAATGCTGAGGTCGGCAAATCAGTACCCGATTCAGGCCATCGAGACCATTGAGAGTAACATTCATTCTCGGAGAGCATTTTAAGGTTTATGAATTGAAGCGTTGTGGACGAAGTATCTGGATTCTCGTTGGATGTTGGACCGTAGCCTGAAGCGACGGCAATTTTTTCGGCATAAATATAAACGTCTGAGTCTGAGGAGGGCACAGGGAGTAGAATCGACTGAACTAACGAATTAGTAACCCATGGTTCAGTTCTCAAGAGGGCGAAGTCATTATTTCGAGATGTACTTTCGTAATTCGGATGTCTGTAGAAGTCTCTTTCTAGAACAGTCCTTGATTGACTAAATTGATTTGATGACTGACCGGTGTCACCCGCTTCAACGACAACGGAAGTCACTGACAAGAGTCCTACACCTAAAATGTCCTACAACGAAATTTATCTTTAGTAAAGTCATAACAAAGTGTAAAATTATATACTAACTTGTGTGTCAAGACAATGAGCTGCTGTGAGAACCCAATTAATTCCTATAATGCTTCCTCCGCATTGTCCGAGATAAAAAATAGGAAGCACAAAAGTCATGGAGAGACGAGCTAGATAGGGGAATTGACCAACGGACCCAGAAGATCCACCAATGATTCTAGATTCGATCATAGGGTTGTTCTTCTCAAAAGCATCGCGAATCCACCATTACAAAAACGAAGATTGAAAAAAATAATTAAAATGAAAACCTCAAACACAATTAATATAAATGGTTAAACATACAATCTTTGAATTTTTCACTTCCTTTAACTCCTCAGATTCCACCAAAGTGGAGGAAAGGAAAACAACGAGAACTATGAGAAAAAGTTTCATCTTGAGAACACTGAAGTCACTTCACTGACTCCAACTTACAATTTCGCCTTCCTTTTATACAAAGTTTACGCTTAATTTGCTTGTTTGTTTCTTTTTGTAATAGTTTTATTGTCTAGAAACATCTCAAAATATACAAAATAAAGTGTGCATATGCAGCTTGATCAAATAATTCCCATCAAACCATACTAAAATTAGCATTAGGACATGCACAATAAGCATAAAAAGAACCAAGATCGATTTAAACCTATATCAGTTTATAGATACTTGGCAGGAAATCGTAACTTTCTTAAACAGGATATGCAAATTGTACTAATAAAAGAGTTAAGGAGGATTATTAAGGATTGTTAATAATCCTAACTTGATCAACCTCATAATACATCACAACCCAGATAACGCTTGTTAATGAAAAGGTCTAGATACTATTAGGAGGTAAATTTGTGCAATTAGAGAGAGATAGAGTTATAAAACAGCAGGGGAGGGGAATATCTCTTATTGGCCAGGGATATAAGGGACTCAACCCCAAGTGATCCCACCATACATCAGAATATGTATATCGCATATGCACACTTTACTTTACTATGTTTAGCTTAGATTTATTGTGTACTTTTCTTTTTATCAAAATTGTTTTGGAATTGTACGTGCCAGAAAAACCAAAATATGTAAATGTAAACAAAATAGAACGTATAAATTAAACGCATAATGGAATTACTTGCATTCTTGGGCGTTGAGAGCTTATCAATTCTTGAGAAATTGTTTTCTTTTTAGCTTTATAACTATAGCTAAAATCGATAAAATCATATAGAGATCAATTAACTTGCCGTTTATAAAACGAAATAATCAATTTATATACAGTGTCCTCTTGCCGAAATCTTCCCTATCGTAAGAAAACATAATTTATCATTTTATTTATATTTCATTCATTTTTAGTTTTTCTCTTTAATTTTATTTTAGCAAAACTAAAAATTACAATTTTAAAAATTTTATAATGTTTATTTACTTTACATTTAATTACGCCGTAATTTATATCCACGACTAGCATGCCATTCATTTATTGTTCATTTCTCCGAATAGCGAAAACTTATTGCTCTTGTTTTTCCTGCTGTTTCCTCTGGTAAACAAACTTTTTGTGCAGGAGAATTGGAAAACCTTGAAACAAAGTGCATCCCCTCATACCCAGAGAGAAGTCCTTCAGCAAAACTCCTGGACAAGCGCACAAGTGATCCGGAAACATCAAACCTAACCTTAGAATTCTTCCGGCTCTTTCATCGCGCGCCCCAATAAAATATCCAGGTGAGATTCAAGTAAATTTATTATCACATTAGGGGATAGAGTATAAAATCGAGTGCAAAGAGGGATTCAGGGATTCGGGAGTCCAAAGGCATGCTGAGGGGTGGATGGCAAAAAAGGCGAGGATGAGAATAGAAATGGGAATTGTCCGGAAGTAGGGGGTTCACCGCCTCCCTTTGGGGGTGCTGCGATAGCTGGGTCGGCTGTGCTTCTCGCGACGGGCGCAGAACTTGCCGAACCAGCCCTCGAAGCAGTGGCACTTGTGATCCGCCATGCAGACGCCCTTCTTGCAAGGCTTCTTGCACGTCGATCTCTGCCTCCGGCCCACCTCGCAGTGCTCCCCGGAGATTCCCGCCGGACAGCGGCACTTGTTGGGCCCGATGCACTTCCCGTTGTTCTGGCAGGGGATGGTGCACTTGGCTGGAAAGGGAGAGGGAGGTTTAATCAGTTCCGAGGATTTGTTTTGGGGTTTCCGGGAATACAGGAACTACCCAAGATTCACCCGGAGAATCCCAGGAAGTTCTTTGATTAGAGCTCCTACAAATCTCAGATTACTGGGTTTAGGAATCTTTGCTCATTTAAAAAGTTATGAAAAGCAGTTTCAGATGGTTTGAATCCCGGATAAAAACACTAAATGGTTTTAAATACTGGTTTGAGTCTCTGCTAACAAGGCTGAAACATTTGCTTCGAAGCTTCTCGATATTTTATCTCTTTTTAAAAACTTTTTCATAAAATGGACAAAAAATTCATTGATTTCTTTAGCCGAGACATCTACCAAACAATTTCCCTTTATCTTATCCAAGACACAAACCAATTTTAACTCAATTCATCTGATCAAATTGATATAAACCAAAAAAGACCCCAAAAAGGACTTACAGATCTCACAGCGAAGCCCAAGATATCCTTTGGGGCACTCACACTTGTCCTTCTGGACGCACTTGCCGCCATTGAGGCACTTCTCGGTGCAAATACCTGAAATATAGGGCAATTTTTGGGTTAATTTCCAGTTGAAAATGTCGAGAGTGATTCAAGTGTCCAAGCGGATGCTCCACAAGAGACCAACGCCTCTCGTTGACGAGATCATTCGCGTTGATCACGCCGGAGAGCTCGGAGCTGATCGCATTTACGCGGGACAAATGGCTGTTCTGGGTAAGGAGAAAGTCCTCTTATTGCTTGGTAACCATTAAAAGGCTCAAGGTTGATCTTAAAAGTCTTAAAATTTAAGAAAAACCATTTTTGAACCTTCAAAAACATTGCTCCTGAAGTATATTGATAAGTAGTAAATTTCTGGACCTTGAGCTTTCAAGTCACCAGACATCAGTTTTAGCTTTGGGGTTTAAACTTTGGGGTGTTTTTCAGGAAACACAAAGGTGGGTCCCACAATCAAACACATGTGGGAGCAAGAGATAGAACACAGACGCAAATTTGAGGTATTGATCAATAAATATCGCGTCCGACCGACAGTAATGACGCCATTTTGGAATGTGGCGGGTTTCGCTTTGGGAGCCGGAACCGCCCTGTTGGGCGAAAAGGCCGCCATGGCGTGCACTGTGGCCGTTGAAACGGTAATTGTGGATCACTACAATGATCAACTGCGTCAACTGATGGCGAATCCGAAGGTGGATAAAGAGCTAATGGATACAATCACTCAATTTCGGGATGAGGAGCAGGAACATCATGATACGGGGATTGACTTTGGAGCGGAGCAGGCGCCCTTCTACAAAGCTCTCACGGAAGTGATAAAACTGGGCTGCAAGACAGCCATTGCTATCTCTAAGAAGGTTTAGCTCTGTGATTTTTGTTGTTTTTTTTTGCGAAAATAGAAATTTGCGATAGGAATTGTGGTTTTATTTACCAGGGTTGTAAGTCCCGCCCCAAAAATTGGCCACGCCCATTCAAAGTTCGTTCTCCGAATAAATGGAATAGACCACGCCCACTAATAAGCAACTCCCATTTAGAGACCACGCCCACTTATCACCACCATAAATTTACGTGAAGAGAAATTTCCGGTAAGCCCCGCCCAGTAGTCTTACAGAGGGCAGAGCCTGGAAGCTCCGCCCACAAACAACTCAATATTCAAAATATTAAAAGGGGCGTGGCTAATTAAAATGTGGGCGGGACTTACTGCAAACTACAATTATTTTAGCCTACCTCCTTCGCAATGACGTCCCTGATATCCTCTGGGGCAGGAGCAGACGGCCGGGGCGGTGCAGTTGCCGCCATTCTGGCATTGCGGATAACAGAGGGCCTGAGTGCAGTACTGACCCATGTAGCCTTCCGGACATTGGCATATCTTTTCATGATTGCACCAACCATTATTTGCGCACTTCTTATCACATTCGGGATCTGGACCTGTTTTGGGGGATTTATTGAGGTTTGATAGCTTGGCGTGACATGTTAGCTTATCAGCTGCTTAAGCTTTAAGTTAGTGGCATGTGAAATGTGTGTGGCGTGATTTTATTAGGAGAGATGTTAACCCTTTGGTGATAGCTCAAATTTGGAATCAACATCGGAATTCACGATTATTTTAAACAGATAAGGGTCAAGATAAACAGGAAATTGCTTAGCTAGTTTATTTTGTGCTTTGGGCTTAGCCTAAATCGCAAAAAGCTCGTAAATTTACCAGAAAAGCTCAGAAGTATTGAACTTTAAAACTCCAAGAGTTACATATTAGCATTCGAACTTTTTGGCTAACAGAACATCTTAAACATTAAGCTTTTTAATAGGTTTAAGTTTAAAGCTCAAATGACCTTCCTAAAAAGCTTATTACTATTCTAAAAGCTCATATAGGACTGTCTAAAAATGAATCAGAATAGATAAAGAGCTTTAAGGATTTTCCGAAAGCTTTCAAGAGCTTTAAAAAATCAGAATCATTGCATTTTAAAACTTTCAAAGTTTTAAAAAAATAGGTTTTATATAAAATTGGTTGAAAAGTGTGAGTTTTCTAAATAAAACTATCTTTTCGCAAAATCACACAAGTTTACCCAAAGGGCAGTTGAGAAATAAACATAGGCAGAGTTTTTAAGAAAAAAGCTCAGAAACATTGAACTTAACTCTGTAAAAGTTTTGAGAATAAGCTTTCAAATCTTTAAATCTCATAAAAAGCTCACGAATGTAAAAAAGATAAAAAATCTGAGCTTTTATAATAGTGTTACGACTGAGCCTAAATCCCCCCCCCCCACCCCGTTGTTATACAATCCCAATCGATGTCCCATCCCATCGTGAATACCTCAAAGTATAAGAAGAAATGTGCCCGTTCGAAATGATTTCCACTTAAGCATATACTTCATCTGCGCAACACAAACATGATAAGTATAAGAGACATGGACTTGCGATTGGGAAATCAGCGGTCGAAATGGAGCTCTCAGAGCTTCCCAGAGTCCTCGGCGATATCTCCGCCTGATCTGAAAGGATCACAGATTCATAAAGGCGCGGTGCCAGCATCCCTGTGTGTGAGGAAACATCCCAACTAACCAGTGCAGTGGAGGCGCCGGGGTCTTTACTTCCCTCACCCTCTCAAAATTTAACAATAAAAATCCGCCATTGCCTCTAAAGAAGAATCTTGCCCTGGATCGGTTTTTTTTCTGATCTTGATTCCAAAAGTGAGCCACTGATTTATTTTTAATATAGAGCCCCAAAATTTTTGATTAATTCGTATTATTATCTGGAAGCAATACACTACCTTGCGAAGCCGTTAGAGAAGCTCTGTCATACACACCTCTGTAGGCGCACTCCTTCTTGAGGGTGAGCCGAAGGGGGGTGCCAGG